>LTAE01000588.1:0-51487 GCA_001647135.1 Pontederia paniculata
TATTAGACACATATCTTCGTACTAATGTGTCACTAAGCATCTTGTCATGACTTCGACCTAGATAAAGCTTCTTATTGAAATTTACGTGTCAATTTATTTTAAGTTGCTCAAGTACTTTTTTTAATTTATCTACTACACTTTATTCAATGAAGGCGAGTTCGTTGAACTTGCCGGAGTGCAAGCTCGCTTGCAAGCGAGCTCAACTACATGGCGAGCTCGCCTGAGTTGAGCACGAGCTCGCCATGCAGGTGAGCTTGCACTCAGGTTTGTAAAATTTACTAAGATTATAAATATTTTGTAAGATAAAATTTTGTTTTAATATTAGACACATATCTACGAACTAATGTGTCACTAAGCATCTCGTCATGACTTCGACCTAGATAAAGCTTCTTATTGAAATTTACGTGTCAATTTATTTTAAGTTGCTCAAGTACTTTTTTTAATTTATCTACTACACTTTATTTATTTATTTCTCAACTTTTTTGAGGAAAAAAAGTTCAATTTTTTTTAAAAAAAAATAATTTGCTTCATCATCACTCTTTTACAATTATTATTATTTCTTACACCTTATAAATTTATATTTTCATAAGTTACTTGTTTAAAAACTCATATACATCAAAATTTTATTATAAATAATTTTACAATATTACAGAGAAGATAATAACATATTCTACTTTTATCTTTTCAAAATTCTCTTTCGTTTTATTAAAAACAATTTTGTTTGAGTTATGATTATTTCCAACTAGTAATTTATTTTTTTATCAATTATCTTATATAACAAACATTTTTTATTATTAGATAGTTGTTTATACAAATATTATTTTCTTATATAACAATTTTTTTATTATAATATATCTTATATATATTATTGATATAATAGATATTGCTAGATTATTGTAAAATTACTATGATTATGATTTTTTTGTAAGATAAAATTTTATCTTAATATAGAAATATGTCTTCGTACTAAAGTTTCAATTGGCGTCTTCTCGTGGCTTCGACCTTTTCTTTTATATANTGTGTCACTTGGCGTCTTCTCGTGGCTTCGACCTCTCATTTTATATATAAATATAAATATATATATATATATATATATATAATAGTTTCTTAAATTAGGTTTGATGTGGTATGATATTGTTCTAATTTTATATGTAGAGAGAAGATGGAGATAAAATTGTATTCATAATCATAACTAAAAAACTTACCAATATCTTTTTAATAATTTTGTTAACTACAGATCAATATTTAAGATACTTTTTTATTTGAAAAAATTATGGATGCGACATGTGGTACTAGACTCTTTATTTTATTCCAAAAATAACACAATTTTGTTTTTCTTAAATTACTTGAATTATTATTTTATAAATAACTCTTATTTTATTTAGGACTCTTACAGTTTATAAATAGTAGTTACTTGAATTAAGTGTGATGAAATTAGTTGAGTTAGAACTTTTTATAAATATTTCTTATTTTCTTTAGTATTTTTATTTTTTTATAAAGATTTAGTTAGTTGAATTAGGTGCAATGTGATATAAGATTGTATAGAGAAAAGATAAGATGAAATTTTATCGATATTCACAAATGAAAAATTACCAATAACTTTATAGTTATTTTATTAATTAAAAACTATTATTTATGCTATTTTAATTCTTATTTTATAAAATTGTCGATGTGACACATGACATAGGACATTATGGACGTGAAATATGACGGTATTGCTTATAGATGTTTTGATTATGTATTTAAGTATTTATTTATGTTTCTAAAATAATTATTTTTAAAAAAATTTGAATGATGCATTTTTATATGCTAAATTTTATTTATGAAATATCTAAAAGAGGAATATAAAAAACAAATAAATAAAATTATTACAAATATGTATACACTTCTTTTATAGTGTTTGGATTGAGGGTAAAGAAAGGAAAAGAGGGGGAGGGGAAAGGGGGAGGGGAAGGGAAAAAAAATTCTCCTTGTTTGGATTGAAGATTAAAGAGGGAAACTTGGAGGGGAATGGAAAAGAGAATTGCCCTCCATTTTAACATATTTGTTTCAATCCCAATTTGAGATGTAGAGGAGGGAAAAAAAATAAACAGATTAATATTTGTTAAATTACAAAAATGTCATCATTTTTACTTCCTTTTCCCTCCATTCTCCTTACTAACGTGCATCAAAACAGGTTAATAATTTTTCATTCATCACCCTCCCTTCCCTCTACTCAATTTTCCTTCCCCCTCATTATCCTCATTTCTCCTTAATGAGTGTGTATCCAAACACACACTTAAGGGTCATTTTATACGAGGTAATTTAGATATATTATAATTTATTTAATTTAATATTTTTAGGGTCAGCCATATTACCAGGTCGACTATAAATTTATAATACATTACCGATGATTTTTACTTCTATGATAATTTAATTTACTACTTTATTGATAACCAATATAACACCCATGATAGATATATTTCCATATTACTGATATAATGAAATTCATTTTGATAAAACTAATCGTTCAATCAAAATTTTAATTTTTTATTATATTATAAAATAATAGTATTTTGATTTTTTAATATTATTTTATAAATAATTGATAATATAAACTTTATTTATTTTTTCGAAACTTATTTTTTTATTATTTTTTATTAGATATGCTATAAGAGTAGATGTTTTCATTACTAGTACTAGCCTTGTCTTTTTAATTTATTTTCCAAAGATAGATGAGTCCTTTTGCTATAAAAAAAATATATTAGTAAACTTTAATATTTTTGAGGGTATTGTAGGATCTAGATGACACTAAGGGGGTGAATTGAATTGGTGTATTAAACTTTTTCGACTATTTCTAAAATGATTCGTTATATAAGCGGAAGCATACAGATTCAAATATAAGTAATAAGAAGAAACAAAAACCAAACAAACAGATATACATTGGTTTGTTGACGAGGTTCGGCCGAAATTCTGACCTACGTTCTTGCTCCGATCTTCTCGAATTTGAGACATCTGGAGATCACTAAACTCCTTCTTCAAGGGCGAAGGCTCCCTTGCAATTTCTCCTTTCTTTCTAAGAGGACAAGGAGACAACCTCTTCCAAGTTCACTCTTGAACTCACACTTCCTTTTATCTTTGATTCTTCACTTGAATCTCAGAAGGAGGAACTAATGCTTTTTCACTCAAGCACTCGGTAGCTAATTTTGCCAAAGTTATTTCCAAGACTCTTGGGATTATAATATATATTATGCACAAACGACATAATCTGTAATTCATAAAACTAGTCGTTAACGCAAGTACAATACTCTTCACCTACTCCTCGGTCGCTCATTGCTCCTGCCTTGGTCGACCGCTGATCTGGTGAAGTCTTCACTTGAACTGCCTTCTAATGCTTCGGTCATCCACCGTTCACCCTCGGACGTCCGCCAAACCTTTGGCCGACCAATCTTGACTTGAGTTCATTTCTTCAAGTTGTCTCTGGTCGTCCGCTGATTGCATACCAATCTTCTAGGACGTCCACTCTTCAATTGAAGACTTCTGTCAAGCTCCTTCGGTCGTCTGCGCTTCATTTTCGGTTGATAGATCTTGACTTCTTCCAACTTCAACTTATCTCTGGTCGTTCGCTGTTTGCACACCAATCTTCTCGGACCTCCACTCTCGAGTAAAGTCACAGAGCAAGCTCCTTCGGTCGTCCGCTCTTCATCTGCGGTCGCCTGACTTGACCTTGTACCAACTTCAGCTCATCTATAGTCGTCCACTGATTGCACACTAATCTTCTCGGACATCCAATCTCGAGTGAAGTCACTTGTCAAGCTCCTTCGATCGTCCGCCAATCCTGCGGTCGCTCAACTTGACATTGTACCACCATTAACTCATATCCGATCGCCCGCTGATTGAACACCAATCCTTCGGACGTCCTCTCTTGAGTTGAAATCAACTGTCAAGCTCCTTCGATCGTCCGCTTTTCATCTTCGGTCGACCAACTTTACTTGTACCATCTTCAACTTTACTCTAGTTGCCCGCTGATTGCACACCAATCCCTCGGAACGTTCACTCATTGAGTTAAAGACTTCTGTCAAGATTCTTCGGTCACCCGCGCTTCATCTTTGGTCGACCGACTTGACTTGTGTCAATTCCTTTGACATCTCTGTGGTCGTCCGCTGATTCTCCCTGAATCCTTCAGACGTCCATCCTTCTACTATGGGTACTTCGGGCATCCGTTCATTCTTCACTGAGATCCTCGAACGTCCGCTCTCTCTTCAGTCAGTACTTTGGCCGTCCGCTCACTTCCCAATGAGATCCTCGGACGTCCGCCAAACCTTCTTCTGACAAGCTTCGGACGTCCACTCATTTCCATTGAGATTCTCGGACATCCTTTCTTCCTTTTGACATTCTTCGGACGTCCTCTGACAACTCATCAAATTCTTTGGACGTCCACTGTTTCTTTAGTCAGATGCTCTGATCGGCCGCTGCTTTGTCTCTTCAGTCCTCGGACGACCTCTGTCTCTTCATCGTTCGTCCGCGCATCATGCGGTCATCCAATCTTTAGTTCACATCAAACCTGACAAACTCCTGGGCGTCCACTTGTCTTCTCACAATGACCCGAGCGACCTTTGTCTTCGTCCGATATCCATCGATCGTCCGCACTCCATCTTCGATCGACCGATCTCCCTTCTATCATTAGTTTTGGTCGTCTGCTCACTTCAACTCTTTAGCCTACGCACCTCAACCTTGGCAATCATCCGGTCATCCACTATCTTCACTCTGGAACCTTGGATGACTATTGTCTTCTTCCTCAGTTCTTCGGTCGTCTAGTCTTCGTCTTCAGACGACCTTTCTTTCCTTAGCAATATCACCTCTTCGGCTAAGTCTCCTCACAGGGCACCCACTTCTCCTTGGACCGCCCGTTCTCCAACCTCTGTACTATTGACGTAGAACCTTCGGTCGCCCAATGTTCTTCATCGGGTGATCTTTTCTATTTATCCTTGTCTTCGGTCATCCACAACCATATTTAGTCGACCGTTCAGTACTTGACTTCACTTCTTCACTCTTTGTTCTGCACATCGGTCGACCACTTTACATCCTTTGGACGACCACTGCACACATGAAAATTTTCTTTTATGTCCTTTCTGTGCATAGATCGTCTGTTCTTCAATATCGATCGACCTATTATTCTCTGAACATAAAAAATATGTCTTTGAAAGATCAATTCCACGAGCTAATTAGTCCAGACTAAGTTCCCTCACAAACTTGTGATCACCAAAATAATCTCGAGATCTTAGATTCAACAGATATTTTAGTAATTTTATGTTTCACAATTTAAATTATAGTTTATATTTGTAGCACTCGCCAAATATCATAAAATGATATTATCGATAATTTATGAAATGATAATTTATTTTAATGATGATTTAAGTTATCAATTAATAAAAATGAGAATATGACAAACGACAAAAATATTAGACAATTGAGATTATTTATATAATTTCAAAAAATAATTTATGTTGCCATCTCATAATTTTATAGATAATTTACATTATTAGACAATTCTGATTATTTATATATCTTTTAAAAGATAAGCAGAGTAATATAGTTGATCTAGATAAATTTTAAGTTCAAATTATAGTATTCAATACTAAAACGAAATAATCTTGTATACCTAAATAATTTTAAATTTAAATAATTAATATTTTATAAAGATTATTAGTAAGTAAACTTGCTCAATGGTCCTCCATAGTATATTGTTTAATTAGCTATTTTAGCCTTCTGTGCTGTGTGCACGTATATTTGGATTTTACGGCCGGTTGGGTTTGGTCTCGACTCGAGCTCGATCCGAACCAAGTCCCGTCCCGTTCCGACGGCGCATTGTACAGGATTCCTCTATATAAGTTTACTAACATGCGCCATCAGACGCAGTGTAACCGGCTTCTGAACACTACGGCGCACCTCACTATTATGCACCCATGACCTTCCAGCTATCGTGCGCCTATGAGCGCACTTTTCAACCTTATAAAAATCCCTAGAAAACCCGCTGCTTAAAATTTTCCCCGTCTCCGTTGGTTTAATTGGGCACGAGAAGTGGAAAAAGGACCGGGATTTATTTTGCCCCTTCGCGTTCTCCTTTCGTCGACTTGCTCCTTCAGATCGAAACCCTAATCCGCTTCTCCGGAACCCTAACCTTGTTCGGCGGTCTGCTTCGGTGAAAGCGGCGATGTGAGTCTCGGATGGGCTCCTGCGGTTACCGTCGGCGAACGGTGTTTTTTCCCTGTTTTTTGGATTTTTTTTTTCGTTCGGAGTCGTAGGAGATTTGGTATTGTGGAGGTGGGAGAAGATGAAGGACCCATCGGATCGGACTAAGGTCGTGGTGCGGCAGTTGCCGCCGTCTATCTCCCAGTCGGCGGTCATGGAGCAGATCGACGGAAGGTTCGCTGACCGTTACGATTGGTCATGCTTCCGGCCCGGCAAGGCCAGGTAGGGATTTTGACCTTGTTATCTTAGTAAATTTTCATTTTTGAACTGTTTTCTAGTTTACTTTTGTGCATTCTCTTCTTCTTTTGGATTGGATAGAATGAATAAAGTAGAGTTCTTGTTGTAGTTTAACATATACGATCCTTATTTATGTATCTGTCATGCAGACTGTCTGGATATGTATTATTTCTGCTCGTAACTTTAGTGATTTCGTCGGAGTTTGATGCTTTTATGATAAGTTGTTATATAATTGTTAAAGAGATTTCTTTGTGACCTTATTTATGGTGTTTTTTTTTTCTGGATTTGTTAACTTTATTGTGATGATGTTTTTTTAGCTTGCTAATCTTAAATGCAGGATTCTGGATGTGAAATTTCTGCTATTGGTTATAGTCACAAAACAGATGCTAACTTGGATTTTAGATATTTTGATTAAATTTTGTACTTAATTTTCTAAGAGGATAGGGAGTGTGTAGCACATTTCTGTGTTGCATGATGTGTAGCACACAAATTACCCTATTAAATTTTACCCGATGACTTTGATATTATTTTTTTATTAATTCTAATAGAGTTTTCTATACACGAGAGTAGTCGATCTTAATTTTTGATTTACTATACCATATTCTCATTTTAACTCAAATCTCAACTGTTGAATCAAGTAATGATAAAATAAAAAAAATAAACTCAACTTTTAAATGGTTGGATGAAATCCAACAGTTAATATGTCAAGTAGATTATTTTAAAAATAAAAAAATAAGTTTTATATATTATTTAAATATTAATTTGGTGTGCTACACATATGTGCACAACATATTCCTTTTTCCCCATTTCCTAATAGGAAATTTATCGAAAGTGATATTTATTTCGAAGTGTCTTCTTTACTTAGTTTTGTACCAAATTTCATCATACCAAGAGCCTGAGAGAGAGTATTTTGATTACAAATCCTTTTGTGGCAGCATGGGATGTACTTTGGCTGAAAGAAATATAGTCGACTTCTGAAAATATATGTGAAATTTTCTGTTATTGCTTACCATCTCAAAACAGATGCTAACTTGGATTTTAGATATTTTGATTGAATTTTGTGCTTAATTTTCTAATAGGAGATTTATCAAAAGGTGATATTTATTTCGAATTGTCTTGTTTACTTAGTTTTATACCAAATTAAATTTTTTAAAAAAGGTTTTCTTTACCAAATTTCATCATACCAAGGGCCTGTGAGAGAGTATTGTGATTACCTAATCCTTGTTGTGGCAGCATGGGATGTACTTTGGCTTAAAGAAATATAGTCAACTTCTGAAATAATTGTATGATTATGATACCATTTACTACTCACTAAAGTGTGTACATAGTGCCTCAGAGTTTTAAGGTTTTAAAGTAGCTTCAAATATATACTGTCTCTGCGTTCTTTTATCATGTAAATTTGAATTGCTATCTGTCTGATATTTCCCAAATATTGGTGAAAGCCTCACTTACAATAACACAAAAATGAAGGGAACTTTAGTTTAAACTAACCCTTTTATTTTATATTTGATGAATGCATTAATGCTGGGGTGCTTTAAATATGTCTATATGATCTAATGAAGTATGTATGCATTTTCTCTTGTACCTTTTCTATTCTTATATGTTATGATCATTAGAAGGTCATAAAACCAAATTAAATTTAAACTAAGCCTTTGATTTAATATTAGATGAATGCATAATACTTGGGTGTTTTATATGTCTCTCATGTCATCAAGTGTCGATACATTTTTCTGTTGTTATATATTATGCTCATTAGAAGGTGATATCAACCAACTTAGCATTTACTATGTGATATTAAAGACTTATTTGTGTTGAACTGAGTGGATTTTGTCCCATAACTCATGTGCCTTGGTACTCAACATATTACTGCTAACTAGGATCTTTGAATTTAGCTTATGTTAGCCGTCACTTGTTTCTGCAGCAATAGGAATCAAAAACACTCTCGAGTTTACCTTAATTTCAAGAGGCCAGCAGATGTTGTTGAGTTTGCTGAGTTCTTTGATGGGCACATATTTGTTAATGAAAAGGGTATTTCCTACTTTCTTTCTTAAATTTGGTATTTTTTTGTCTTATTGTTCTTTTTCAAATATTCACATATTACAACTTGTTGGGTTTGGAGGTGTAAAACTATAATATCATGTTAGGGGCATGACCTTTCTAAATCTCGTTGATTTGCTTTTAGATGATAGTTTACAAATTCAGGCTTTTAATCTCCCTCTTAAAAAGTAACTGAGATTGGTCTCAAAACAAAAGTTCTACAGAGAATTAGGGAGTGGGATTAAGAGATGGAGAGAAGTGGAAATAGAAAATTCAATCGAAGGCACATAAGAGGATGCTGATATGAGATCATATTCCATCTCGTTTAATCAGTCTTTGCAGACTTAGGCTGGCTGAAATGACCAGTGTAGGCTGATACTAAGTTGCACTTGTTCCTGGAATATGCCCTGCTATTTTTCCGTATTTTTTTGAAAATGCTATTGTTTCGTGTTTAAATAATTTTCTTCACATGCTGTCAATTTATCTTAGAGATATGTTTCTCAATAATGCATTTAGGTGCTCAGTTTAAGGCTCAAGTAGAATATGCACCATCCCAAATTGTTCCGAAACCTTGGTCAAAGAAGGATGGCCGTGAAGGCTCTATAACTAAAGGTATGAAATGTTGTATAGTTCTCCTTTGCACTATTTAGGTATGAAATTGATGATGCTTTCTCATAACTATTTGATCTGGCTTTTAATTAGATCCAGAGTATATGGAATTTCTTGAGTTTATTTCAAAACCTGCTGAACATCTTCCCAGTGCTGAGATTCAGCTGGAAAGGAAAGAAGCTGAAAGAGCTGGTAAGTTGGCAGTATTGATAACGGATAAGATGAAAAAAGAAGCATACATGAAAATTAAAATCCAAATGAGTGGAAAACTTATCTCTACTCCTTTCTAGCTATAGGTGTGACAAAGGAGGCAATCATAGTGACGCCTTTGATGGACTTTATTCGCCAAAAAAGAGCTGCTAAAAATGTTGCTCAGGTATGCTGAAGTGTAGTCTTTCTACATGTTCTAATTTAAAATTTGTCTGCCCATAATTGTGTTTTGTATAATCTTTCTGGTGTTCTGGTTCTTATTCCTGTACGCACCAATGTAACTGGCTTTGTGGTTTCAATTAACTTCAAAATAAATGTTACACACACACATATCCTGTGCTGATATATTAAGATACGGAGTTTGAATATTTTGAACAAATTTTGTGCAGTTACCAATTTATACTATGTGAATTTACCATTGCTTTCTTCAAAAAAAAAAAAAAGAATTTACCAATGCATATTTTGTTATATTGCCTGCTGACTGGAGTTTCATTCTCAAGCTTATTGTTGTTCTGTCTTGTTCAGGACTGTAAAGTAAAAAAATGTTGCAACTTGCAACACTAGGAACTAGATCAAAGAGTTACATCATAACAAATAAGATTAAGTTTTCCTTCTAAAAAAAAAAGATTAAGTTTTTACGCTTTTATGTAGCGGGCTATTATATGTTATAAGATTCTCATCTTTAGAAATTGTTTTGTGCACTACTTGCAAAGTTTGAACTTCACATCGACTGTTTTCATGAACTGTGGACTATGGAATTGTGTTTTTGCAGCTTATTCTTGTGTTCTTTCTTGACATGCATGCTAAGCCATACCACAACAGGTGCCAAGTTATTGGACATCTTACTTATGTAACACTTCTCTTATAGTTTTCTGTATTTGGGCTTTGGACCTGGGCTTGTTATTGTATCAGCCATATTTGCTAATATATTTGTTAGCTGCTTTTTAACTCTTCCAGAAGATATTTGATCCTATGGTACTGAATTTTTTGTGCACTCTGATGAACTGCCAACTTTTACACTGATTACTTGTTCAGGCTTTCAAATTGCTTCACACTATACACTATGATATTTTCTTCCTGCAGAGATCACCTGGTGGTAGACTTGGTAGAAAAGTTATGGGAGCTTCAGCTAGCACCCCCAGTCCTTCCAAAAGAAGTCTTAAGCCTAGGGTCTCATCATCTATGGTACGTTCTCCTATGTATTGTCCTGGTTTAGATTCAATTCCAAATAACATTTAAAGGATCATTGCCATGTATTTTGCACAAAAACTCATTCTGGCTATGATGGTTGCTTTTTTTTCACATTCTAACATTAGCTTAGGCCTTAGGCAATGTTGTCAAACTCGTAAAGCGGACACATCACGGAAGGGTTGCGAAAACACGAAGTTGTGGAGACATAACACGGAATGGCTGATTCTATCAAATATTTATTTTCATATATATATATATGTATATATTAATTTATAAAGAAATGTATGTAAATCTTTAATGTTAGGGTTGACATGCACTTACATTTCAACTAAACACAAAATGCAATTTCTCATGACCCTCCCATTTACTGCAAATTTCTAAGTTGATCTAGTAATTCATAGCAGTAATACCTATAATTGTTCTTGTGTTTTAAAGTTGAAAGGAATTAACACAAACCATCAAATTACCATAAGGGTTGTCTTTTTTCTAAAAAAAATACCAGTAATAATAATAAAATGAAGGACTTAACAAATTAATTTCAAAGGAATTAATACATAAAAGTTAACAAATTATCATAACAGTAAGAAAAACATAAGGATTGCAGTTTTTTTCATAAAAAACCACCAATAGTACCTAACAGTTTGAGTTATAACATAAAAAGATAAAAGTGTATCTCAAAAATAAAAAGATAAAAATGTTCCAATGTTACTATAAAAAACCCGTGTCCGCAAGCAGGAGGAGGCAACTTGCAGCAGGCCTGCATGCTCTCATGCAGCCCCTTTTCTCTCTCCTGCTTGCGAATATGAAGCCCTTAGGGCTCTGCGTGCTCATGAGCAGGGTGAGGCATCCGTCGAGAGGGTGAGAGAGAGAGAGAAGAGAGGAAAAGAGAAAGGAACCTGAAGAGAGCGGCGGCAGCAGCAACCCGAGCGGCGACGACAGCGACAGCAGCAGCAGAACGGTGACAGCAGCAGCAGAATGGAGGCGGCGACAGCAGTAACAACACTGTCGAGCAACAACGGCTACAACAGAACAGCAGCAGGGCAGCAATGGAGGCGGCAAAACAAATGGGGAGAAGAAATTAGGAACTGAGGCTTATAGAAATAACACCCAATCATGTCCAGATAAAAGAATAGGATCGATGGAGATGGCGTCTCCACCGGTTGCTGTAACGCGATCCTATTGCATGCTGGCCAAAAGCGACCCGGTGTAGGACATGTTTTTCTAGCGTGTACACGTAGAATCGTCTGATTCTATGTTTCACTTTGATAACGTTGGCCCTAGGAATTTCTACACATCTACTGTGATATTTAGATTTTTATTTTCTTGGTGTATAGTTCCAGTTCATTTTGGATCTTGTTTCTAATATATTTTTCCTTCTGCTTTTTACTTTGTGCATTCCTTCTTTGTTTCTAATATAGTTCCTCCTTGCATGTGTTAAATTTATTATTTTCCTCATTGGTGAACTTTTTAGTATACTGTTTAAATTCCCATAAAAAACATTACTATTTAAAACTGTTTTAACTTCCATCGATCACTAGACATAGAGATTTCTAAATCCGGGTTGGCTGGCCTGCCCAGCTCATTTACCGTACGACCATCCTGGGACCAAGCTGCCCTATTTGCTGAATTGAGTCTCAGACTGTGATAGGGTTTATATTCTCTGCTCAATACTAGGCTTTATGAGCAATCATGCGCGGACTGGTAGACCAGTCACCCATAGTTCCAATTCAAGGAAGTTTACAAAAGGCGTGGCTGGAATTAATGTTGATTTTCCAAAGTTGAAGTCAATCTCAATTTAAACTCAACATTCATTGTTGCTGGATTTTCAAATTTGAGATCAATTGCAATTTGAGCAGTTGATTTTAGTTCCTTGCCTTATTTGTTTTCCAATTTTTCTTGTTTTGCATTTCCTTTATTTAGTTTCCTTATTGAGATTAGGTGACATGTTGGACATCAAGTTGAATGATAAAATTCTCTCTCAAAATTCCAGTGTTGCAGTATCCATTTTATGCGACCACCGCCTACTCTTCCAGCCCTCATCGACCACTCTTCGTTGAATTACTCATCAACTTTGTTCAACTATTTGATGTTCCTTTACCACTGATTTCCGACTTCACCAACAGAATCACAGGCTAGAACTTAGTTGCGGTCGAACATCAAAGAAAAGGAAAATTGTATTCCTTTTGTTCCTTTGCTAGTTTACTTTCACTTTAGTTTTTTCTCTTTCTCTCCTCTTTAGTTGTACGGTCCCCACCCCCACCTCCACACACGTGCGCGCACACAATTTCAAATTTGAAAAATCAACATTAATTTGTCCATGCCTTTTGTAACTTCCTTGAATTGGGGTTTATTTCCATCATGTTTGATTCGATAGCCCAACTCAATGGTAAGGTTTTGATGTACATAATTTGGAAAGTGAAATAGAAATCTTGTGTTCAAACAAACTTAGGAATGTCTTTTGGAGGGAGGGGAAAATCATAGAAAAATGATTGGTTCCTAATCCTGGCCAGCCCAAAGTCTTATATCGTGTTGGGCCTGCATTTTCCTCTACCTGGATGACCTAGGCTCAGTTGACTTGGCCTGGGTTTCGCCCACACTGTCTAATAAATACCTCTGAATGGATTATGCAAAATCAGGTTTGCTACAATACTTCTTTTTCTTATTTTTCATATCCTTACCTTTTACTATGTCAGTTGGCCCTACTCGTTGAAGAATGTAGCTTTTTCTCTGATGAAACATTGGGAAATATTGGACAACACTTGTTCCTTAAACCTATACTTCCTATCATATCTCTGTTTGAAAGATGATGCATCAATGTCCCTCTTTCTCTCTGCTCTTTTCTTCTGATGCGGAAAGTTGTTAGATAATAATTATCTTTTCTATTTCTTAATTATGAACTTATAAATGATGTTGTGTATTCTTAGAGCCGCCTCTTGTTTTTGTTTTGATAATGTTCTCTATGGAATCAGCTTGTGGACATTTTTACTATTGCTATTGTTACCTTTTCCTCCATTATGGAGTCATCCTGTTGTCTTTTAGCTTTGGTCATTACTTGGGCATCGCATGTTGTTTCTTGTCAAAATTTGAGTGTCTAATTCATTGCCACTTATTATTGTTGTTATTTATGCAATGAAATTCTTATTTTCTTTAGCTGTATCTCGACATCTCTTGCAGTACGTACTGAAGGATGGTAAAGGAGGAAGTTCAAAAGACAAACCAACATACATTTTAGTGCCAAGGAGAGAAGACCAGCAAACTTTAGCAGATAAATCTGGTTTAGCTCCATTAAGTGGAAAAGAGGCACCAGAAAATGAACTTGGTAGGTTCTATTCAATATCCAACCTTGTATTTGTACTTTCCTTCCTAAAAAAAAAGATCTGTAGACTGAACATTTCAAACTACTTTTTAGTGTTGCATGCCAAGTGGCACGCAATTTGAACTGTTGTTGCTTTTGAATAAGTTTCATGTAATAGAAATGCAATAGACCAGAAGCTTGTTTTTATATATGTACCATACATTCTGTCTTGCGTGTTCAGCTGTGAGTTCTCCTTGGCCTTATAGTTTCCAATTAATTATTGACTTTATTATGAGTTAATTATTTCAATTGTCTCAGCACACATGTGATTCTTTGTCCTCTTCATTTCGGTTTCAATTAGCTGATTGAAAATCCTGCAGCTTCTGGGGTTGGTGCAGCTGGAAGGAGCAGAATTGTACTTTTGAAAGGGAAGGAGAAGGAAGTTTCTGATGTAAGTCTTCTTTTTGCTTCTCATATTTTATGATGTTTTTTGCTTTTCAATTTGTACCATAATCATTATCAAGTTGAATGTCACTGTGGCCAGATGTCTGGAGGTGTAACACAGCAACATATTGTAACATCTTCAGTTCGAAGTGCACCAATCTCAACTTCCAAGCAGAACCCAAGACTGGAGGCCAGTGGCAAAATTATTAGAAGTATACTGTCAAAAGAAGGTCGTGTAAGTCAGTCTAACAAGTCCGAGCAGCACGCACATACAGTTAATGTGGATAAGGACAGGCGCCCACCAAGGCCTCCCAGTTCACGCTCGAGCTCAAAAGATTATATTTCGAGTAGCTCGCCACCTGCATCAGCCATTTGTGATGGCGAGGATAAAAGATATGCTGATGATAAGATAATGAACCGTGCACATGGTTCTGGGCCAAATGCTGATAAACACGACAAACGCCCTAGGAATAAAGATAGACCTGATCGTGGTGTATGGGCTCCTCGTCGATCAGAAAGATCTCAGTATAATGATGCAACTCTTTCCTCGACTTCTGAATCGACACAACTCTCTACAAATTCTGTGGATCATGGCTCCATTCAACATCATTTAGCTGTTAAACTTGGGGAGGATGATGTAGTTAGTTATAGTACTCGTTTTGTAAACAACACTAATTCAGAGGGCAGTTATGAAATGATTTTAGGACATGACGAAAGAAAGCATGATATGCCTTTGACATCTAAAAGTGATGACTCGAAATCTCATGGAGCCGGACGTGTCAGCCTCGGTGCTGCAGAGAATGGTCAGGCTTTATTATGCAAGCTGTTTCTCTTATTTTCTGAAGGGACTGCAAGCTGTTATTAACATTTTCTTTTTTCAACTCCCTTCAATTTTTTTTTCAGCTTATCTTTCTCTTGTGATTAATGGATTTTGTGTAATTTTTCAGGCTCTCATAAGCATGTTGGTCGCCGTGGACTAGCACGCGGTTTGAAAGAAGTGGATGGATCTTTTATGGCACAGGAGGGAAAAGTGCCTAAAAGAGGTTCCAGCGCCTACGGTTCCCATGAGGTGACCTAACAAAATGTCAAGGAATTAACACTTCGAATTACCCATTTGCCATCCAATCTGGAAATTCCAGTTAACTTCCTTATTTAACATGCAGAAACAAGTATGGGTTCAGAAGTCTGGTTCGGCTTCGTGAACCTTCATGTGAATTGTAAGTTATTTATTCTGAATTTGTTGATATTAACTTGTTTTGTTCTCTAAATCCTATCTGATTCAAGCATAAGTTTGTCTTGTCCTCTTAAAATACTTGAGGCCTGATTTTGATATTTTAATATTTAATTACGAATGACCCTCTTTTATTTTATTTTCTTTTTTTATTCAACTAGAAGACTCTGACAGCATATAATTTTCTTCTGCAGCTTTGTCAGATTGTCTCACGATTTCGTGTTTCAGGCAAGAGCCTAGTTTACTTCGTCCAAGGATCATAAACTAAAACCATTTTGGGTTCGTAATGGCAAATCGATCTGGTGAGGAATCTACGGAAATGAATGTAGAGCATTGTGATTCACTATAGCTTGGAAACCAATAAACTTCTCTATGATCTGGGTTGTGAAGATGAATGGGTGGGTTAGAATGATGAAGCTTGCAGGGTCCTACACTTCTAAGTTATGCTGAACTTCAGGAATTTGGATGATAGGTTGCCTCTGAATCCACTGATCATTTTGCGTTGGCTAAGTTATTTTGACAAAGAAGCGGAGGCCCATCTCGAGCAGCATATTTGCTTAAAGCACAGTGGAAGTCTACCCGAACAGCAGAACTGCTTGGAGGAAAATGTAAATATACTTGAGAAAAATGGCCAATATGTCTACCCATTGTCTATATGTTTGAAAAGCCTTGTCTCTAGTTATTAACATTGAGCTACTTGAGTTCGGTAAATAGAAGTCAGTTTGTAATAGTAAGAGGCTTACACAGTTGTTAACAGCAACAGAATTCGCAGCGGCCAACAGAATTCGCCTGCGGCAGGCGTGTATGGGTCCTCGGTGTGTTGTGCTTGATGGATTCGATGTTGTTTGATATATGAAACCAAGTTTTAAGATGTTTATGTGTGTACTTTTCGTCTGGCCTAATGACTTTTCTTTCTAAGTGATTTAATTTGATGTTTCGCTGTTAGCCTTTATTAAATTGCTTTCTACTTCCAGTGTACCCGATCGAACATTAAGACTTTGTCCGTCCCTTTTCTCTACTATCCGAGTGCAATTCTTAAGCTTTTGCAATGCTCAATTAGTTCAACACAAACTTTCACAATTTCTAGCACTTCTGTGAATGAAAAGATGTAATCCTTTTTAATCGCCGTGCAAGCTCGTTTTTTCTTTTCTAAACATGACCTCTTCTTTCAATGTTTGCATCGCAAGTGAATTGGCATAATTTTCTTGTAGCTCGGTTTTTCTTTTCTAACATGACCTCTCCTGCAATTTTGTTTTTTAACCAGTCGAGTTGACGAATTTTTAACTGTTCAATCAAATCGAATTATTCGATTTAGATATTTTTTGGGTAATAAAAAATATCAAGTCCATCCGATTAACTAATCGAGTAAGTCAAATTAATCGAGCCAAATTGACTTAAAAAATTATCCATTATTTGAGCCGAATTTTTTAGTTAATGGAAATTAGTTAATATAAATAATTTTAATTTTATTATATATTTCTTTTTTATTTGTAAACTCTTTATTATTTCCAAGTGATATCTTTTATTATTTTTATAAACTATGTTATTTTCGCTATATAATAAATACATCTTCTTAATATTAGTTGAATTTGTGATTTTTTTATTTTAGTTATGTTTTTATTTCCAGCTTTTTTAAATTTTATTTTTTTATAATATGAAATTTTAATATTTACTTTTATTTTAGAACGTGCATTTTATATTATTTTAACCATTTTATTTTTTCATATATTTAAGATTTTTTCATAATAATATTTTTAACGTATAAACGGCTTTATCAAATCGAATTGAATTTTTTAATTAACCAATCTCGATTAACTGAGAATTTTGATTGGTCAATTAATCCAACCAATTGATGTTCACTCCAAGCCGAAGAAAGTCACGTCATGGCCGAGGGGAAGGACATGATACGGAAGTTTGCAAGAACAGGGCGAGTTGGCCGACTGGCCAGAAAGATTCACCCGACAAAGTAAACCAGTTGACTGGTAATGCGATCGTCGACCCGGCCATTTTAAGATAGCTGTTGGATCTGAAATTTGGAATTGTTCCTGCACTCTCTGAAATTCCTTGCTTAAACTTTGTGTTATTCGCTGATTGGTGAGTCATAGACAAACAAACCAAATTTTAGTAATCCGCACATGACAAAATTTCTCTAAGTTTCGAGATCTTCATTGAAAATTTTCAATCGGAACCTCGATTTCAATTTTTTTTCTCTCACGAGGTCGGGGACGAGGGGGGCATAGTCCTCCGTACTCTAATTTATAATTAGGACGAAGAATATTGCCTCTGCCCTAGGAGTCCTTGATCTTCGTATATTCATATATAAAAATTATATTAAAATATCATAATATTTATAAGAATGTACTCTTAAATGCATATTATAATATTTAAATATATACTCGTAAATAATGATATTTTTATAATATTATTTATTTATAATTTTATCATATATATATTTTTGAAAAATAGTTTTTTGTTGAACATCGGAGAATTGTATCACTGTAAAGATTTCGAAAACTTATGAGAACGAGGATGAAAAATTTAGTTCCACATTTTGAAGATTCGAGACAAGGGCTGAGATATTATTAAGTTGTCAGGGTCAAGAGAGAAAATTGGTAGAACCCGCCAAGAATTCTTCGGTTGATATTCAAATTATTCGAAAAATCTACTGTAGATGGGCACTGTTGAAGCCCAACGTCGCCGCGGCCCAGTTGCACGCGCGCCAAAGCTCGCCTCGTCGCCTCCGCCGTCTGGAAAATATAAAAGCCGCGGAGTATTTTCTCTCTCTTCTCACTTCTCACTTCTTCTCTCTGGTGCAGGGTTTTAGGGTTTGGCCTCAAGGTTTCCGCCGACGAAGCCTCAGCTTGGAAGGGGTCGGCGACGCTTGCCGACGGAAGATCGTCGAGGAGTCGTTCGCCGCCGGCGCTCACACAAGGTGCTGAAAAGTTGATCGCCGTCGTCGACGACAAGATGAGAAGAACAAGAGCAAATACAAGGAAGAGAAGAACAAGATTAGAGAGAGGAAAGGGATTCGAGCTCCCACCGGCTCCAATAGAAGGACTTTATTATGATTTCAGATAAGTCTCTTTCCTCACACTTTATTCTATTTATAGCCGGTTTCATATGATGTTTTCCGACTTTATATTTTGGCTTTATATTTCAAGGTTTCTTCGATATGTCTTGATATTCTTCTTCCAAACGCCTTCCTCTTTTCCGCTTTCTGAACGCCTTCTTCTTTTCCGCCTTTTACATTTCAAAGTCTTCAAAACGCTTCGGTCTTCTTCTTGGTCTCCTTCTTCTTTCTGGTTCCCTCTTTTCCTCTGTTTCACTGGTTTCCTCGCTGGCTTCCTCTTTTCCTTCTGCTGTTGTTTCTGCTTCATTGCTTTTCGCTTCCTTCTCTTCTGTCGTTACTTCTCCTGCTTCGCTGATTTCCTCTCCTGCTTTGCTGACTTCTCCTTTCTCTTTCTCTACCGCAGCTACTTCTGTTGTTCCGGACGCTGTCTGTGATGTCTCCAATGTTGATGCCTTGGTAACTATTTCACTGCTTCTCTTCTCTTCTACTTCCATTTCTGATTATGTATTATTACGAGTTGTAACAATTTCCTCCTCACTTAAAAGACTAACACCGTCCTCGATGTTAAAATTAGGAAACCTTTCTCGAAAAATAGATAAATCTTCCCACGTAGCATCAGTAGGATCTCTGTTTTTCCATTGTATAAGGACCTGAGTTATAGAACGATTCTGTCGATCTATTACTCTAGTAGAAATGATTGCGATCGGAGAAAGTAAGACATCCTGCCGTGCTGTAGCTGCTGGCATAGTGTTTGAAATCTCCATGTTTCCAAACGCCTGTTTTAACTTGGAAATATGGAAAACCGGATGAATCTTAGAATCAGCTGGCAAAGCTAATTCATAAGCAACCGAACCAATCCGTTTGATAATCTCATAAGGACCGTAATACTTAGGCGACAATTTGTGAACATTCTGCCCTGAAACTGAATGTTGTTTATAGGGTTGTAATTTCACAAAGACCCAATCGCCTATAGAAAACTCCTTATCAATACGGTGGAGATCAGATAAACTCTTCATCCGTTGTTGTGCCTTAAGCAAGTTCCTCTTTAATACCTTTAAGATTTCCTCACGGTCCAATAATTCTGATTCCACTGCTTCAATCTTTGATAGTCCACTAACATAAGTAGGAATAGAGGGAGGCCGACGACCATACACCACCTCATAAGGAGTCAATTTAGAACCAGAGTGAATGGAAGTATTAAAAGAATATTCAGCCCAGGGTAGATATCGGACCCAAGTAGAAGGTCGATTCATAGCAAAACATCTTAAGTACTGTTGCATACAACGGTTGAGGACTGCTGTTTGTCCGTCAGCCTGAGGATGATAGACAGAGCTCATCTGTAGTTTAGTACCACTCAGACGAAACAATTCTTTCCAAAATGTACTCAGGAAGATAGTATCTCTATCGGATACTATGGTACGTGGTACTCCATGTAATTTCACCACCATTTCAACAAACAACTGAGCCACCTTCACAGTAGTATAATTTGCAGTGAGGGCACCAAAATGGAAATATTTAGACAGACGGTCCACCACTACTAATACCACTGTATAGCCATTAGAGGCTGGAAGAGACGTCACAAAATCCATAGAAATGTCTTCCCAAACTCTTTCTGGTATTAGTAGAGGTTGTAGTAATCCCATAGGAGCCTTGTTGCAAGTCTTAACCTGTTGACAGATTTGACAATCACGAACAAATTTCTCAACTGTCAACTTCATTCCTGTCCATATAAATTTTGAACTGATCCTTTTATAAGTCTTAAGGAAACCCATATGTCCACCAATTGGGGTCTCGTGAAACTCTTTCAATAATGTAGGAATCAGATTAGAATTAGGAGTCAAAAACAATCTGTGTTTCTGATAGAGTAAGCCATTTTTAAATGTGAAGCCTTTCTCTACCTCCTGTCCTTTAACAACCCTTTGAACTAGCTCTTGAAGTTGTCAATTAGTACGATATTCCTGTTTGATCATATCGACTAAGTTGAATACAAACATAGAAATTCCACAGAACATAGCTTCAGATAGGTCTTGTCTCGACAATGCATTTGCCACTCTATTATCACTTCCTGGCTTATATGCAATTGAGAAATCATATCCCATTAACTTGACAACATATTGATGTTGCTCAGGCGTTTGAATGACTTGAGTCAAAATATCTTTTAAACTTTTATGATCTGTCCTGATTATAAAATGTTGTCCATGCAAATATTGTCTCCACTTCCGCACTGCCTCAACAATGACATATAATTCACGAACATATACTGAAGCCTTCCTCATTGTCGGATTTAGCTTCTTGCTAAAATAGCATATAAGATGATTTCCCTGTAATAATACTGCTCCTATCCCACTTCCTGAAGCATCTGTTTCAACAATAAACTCTTTAGAAAAGTCTGGCAGTTGTAAAATTGGAATAGTAATCATAGCTTGCTTGAGAGTCTCAAAAGTCTCTGTAGCTTTATCTGTCCAAATAAAGGAATCTTTCTTGAGTAAATCCGTAAGTGGGTTTGCAATATTTGCATACCCTTTAACAAATCTCCGATAGTACCCTATGAGTCCTAAGAAAGCTCTAAGTTGTTTAAGAGTCTTAGGAATTGTCCACTCCTTAATAGTCGCAATTTTGGATTCATCAGGGCCTACCCCACCCTTTGTAACAATGTGACCCAGATATTCTATCTTGTCTTGGGCAAAGCAACATTTGCTCTTTTTGACATAGAATTGATGGTTCTGTAAACATTGTAAAGTAATAGCCAGGTGTTGTAAATGAGTCTGCAAGTCTTGACTATAAACCAAGATATCATCGAAGAATACTATGATAAACTTGTGGAGATACGGAGCAAATAGCTTGTTCATAATGGCTTGAAAAGTAGAGGGTGCATTTGTAAGGCCAAAGGGCATAACTAGAAATTCGTAGTGCCCTTCATGAGTCCTGAATGCTGTTTTGTGAATATCCTGCTGGTTCATTCTAATTTGATGGTATCCCGCCCGTAGATCCAACTTAGAGAAATAAGCAGATCCATGTAACTCATCCAGTAACTCATCAATTGTAGGTATAGGGAACTTGTCTTTGATGGTAATGTTATTGAGTGCCCTGTAATCTACACAAAATCTCCAAGTCCCATCCTTCTTCTTTACTAACAGCACAGGACTAGAAAAAGGATTAGAACTGTACTGAGTGATCCCTTGCTCCATCATATCTTTTAACAGTTTTTTGATTTCACTTTTTTGAAAGTGTGGGTACCGGTACGGTCTCACATTGATTGGCAAATGTATGTGATGCTGAACATCTCGAAACGGTGGTAGCTCAGTAGGTGTTTCAAATAGGGTCCCAAATTGATTCAAAATTTGTTCTATCTGTTCATCCATATTGGTCTCTTCCTTTGATACCAATCCAGTTGTTACCTCCAAGCCGTAACAACTCATGATCTCATGTTCTTTTATCAATCTCTTTAATTGCTGAAAAGTCACATTTTGTGGATTAGTTGATGTGTTTCCTCTGAGGCATATATCTTGTCCCTTCCAACTGAAAGCCATTGACAGCTCCTTATAGTCCATAATAATCGGCCCCAACTTCTGTAGCCATTGTGCACCCAGAACTAAGTCAACACCTTCGATAAGAAGAACATAGAAATCATCTTTAAACTTCAGCTGTTGTACCACAAATTCTAATTGAGGACAAACACCTTCACATTTTAATTTATCCCCATTGCCAATCATGACACTGAATTTAGTTGCTGATTGCACCTTGAGACCCAATTTCTTCACTGCTCTTCCTTGTATGAAATTATGTGTTGACCCACTATCAATTAATACCGTGACCTCCTTGCCACCAATTTGCCCATTCAATCTAAGAGTCTGAGGTAATACTACTCCAGACAATGCATGAAGACTGATCTCAACTGCTTCTGATTCTTCGACACTTTCCACTTCTTCATTCATGTCTTGATTTGTTGCCATTAATAACAAAAATTTAGGTTTGCATTTGTGCCCCTTATGAAACTTTTCATCACAATTGTAACACAACCCTTTTTCTCTTCTACTGATCAATTCAGCTGTCGTTAACCTTCTTAGGGGTAATGTAGTTGTTCCTTCCGTCCCTTTAACCTCCACATTCTGTCTGCCTGTGTTCCCTGTCAGTGATGGACCTGTTCTCACAGTTGGTACCTCAACTGTAGAATTCATAACTACAGGTTTGATCATTGCAGCACCTGTCATTCCAACGTGCTTCTGAACTGGCCTTTTGTTGTCACGCCCGTCCGTCAGTTTTTCTTCCTGTAACTTGGCTAACCCAATAGCACTCATGAGAGTTGCTGGACGAAATGCTTGCACCTCTCGTCGAATCGTAGGTTTCAGCCCTGATATAAAACAGGACAGTAGGAACGATTCTGAAATCCCCACTACCCGATTTGAAAGCTTTCAAATTGAGATTGATACTCCAACACAGTTCCATCCTGAGTTAATTTGGATAAAGCCCCTTGGAAATCTTCAAATTCTGAAGGGCCGAACCTGATTTTCAAAGATTTGACAAAACTCTGCCAAGAACTGAGCTGTTTATTCCGATACATCCATTGGTACCACTGTAACGCCGGACCTTCAAAAGCGAATGCCACCACCATAATCCTATCTTCTTTAGAAACTTCATAAAATTGCAAGAATTGTTCTGCCTTGAATATCCATCCCAACGGATCTTCTCCCCAAAACTTCGGAATTTCTAACTTGATATTTATCAGAAAACTACCTCCTGACGATTGCCGTGAATGGTTATTTGATCTTGATGAACTTGCTGATCCCTGTTGATTACTGGCCTCTTCTTGAGCTGGATCTTCAATTTTCTTGGCTAATGATTCGTATTTTGAGTTTAACGAATTCATTCTATCTCCAAAGGTCATGAACTGCTGCTCGACAAATCCTTGTAATTTGCCAAAAACTTCTTCCATTCACGCCCACCGTGTTCCTTCAGCCATTGTACTAATCTTGATTGGTCTATCTCCTTCAATTTTCTTGCAGGTTCCTCCGGCGATCTACAGTTTCCTCCGGCGATCTCTCAATGAAAGCACCAAATTGGTAGAACCCCGCCAAGAATTCTTCGGTTAATATTCAAATTATTCGAAAAATTTACTGTAGACGAGCACTGTTGAAGCCCAACGTCGCCGCAGCCCAGTTGCACGCGCGCCAAAGCTCGCCTCGTCGCCTCCGCCGTCTGGAAAATATAAAAGCCGCGGAGTATTTTCTCTCTCTTCTCACTTCTCACTTCTTCTCTCTGGTGCAGGGTTTTAGGGTTTGGCCTCCAGGTTTCCGCCGACGAAGCCTCAGCTTGGAAGGGGTCGGCGACGCTTGCCGACGGAAGATCGTCGAGGAGTCGTTCGCCGCCGGCGCTCACACAAGGTGCTGAAAAGTTGATCGCCGTCGTCGACGACAAGATGAGAAGAACAAGAGCAAATACAAGGAAGAGAAGAACAAGATTAGAGAGAGGAAAGGGATTCGAGCTCCCACCGGCTCCAATAGAAGGACTTTATTATGATTTCAGATAAGTCTCTTTCCTCACACTTTATTCTATTTATAGCCGGTTTCATATGATGTTTTCCGACTTTATATTTTGGCTTTATATTTCAAGGTTTCTTCGATATGTCTTGATATTCTTCTTCCAAACGCCTTCCTCTTTTTCGCTTTCTGAACGCCTTCTTCTTTTCCGCCTTTTATATTTCAAAGTCTTCAAAACGCTTCGGTCTTCTTCTTGGTCTCCTTCTTTCTTTCTGGTTCGCTCTTTTCCTCTGTTTCACTGGTTTCCTCGCTGGCTTCCTCTTTTCCTTCTGCTTCATCTTCTGCTGTTGCTTCTGCTTCATTGCTTTCCGCTTCCTTCTCTTCTGTCGTCACTTCTCCTGCTTCGCTGATTTCCTCTCCTGCTTTGCTGACTTCTCCTTTCTCTTTCTCTACCGCAGCTACTTCTGTTGTTCCGGACGTTGTCTGTGATGTCTCCAATGTTGATGCCTTGGTAACTATTTCACTGCTTCTCTTCTCTTCTACTTCCATTTCTGATTCTGTATTATTACGAGTTGTAACAAAAACATATTCTCAATTCTAAATAAGGTCGAGTGCCAATTCTAATTAATATAGATAATTTTATGATCTATCTTATAATCTTATATTTAACCTCTTATCCATTATGATTTAATATAACTATCTTGTGATCTCCAATAAAATTTCAATTTTAATAACATTTGTTGACCGATTAAGGCCCTATTTGAATGTCATAGGAATTTATTCATATAGTTTTAAAATACTCACTTTTCAAAAAGTGAATTATTTTATATTTTCAAATTAATGTAATATTTTTCAAGATAATGTTTGGATGTGAAATATGAAAAGTTAAAAATAAAAAAAATAATGAAATATGAAAAACTGTTTGGTCGCTTATCTTGACGTGCGACCTGGCGCTGCTCCGTAAACAGTGGTCCGGCCAAAATTTTTTTTATGATGTAAAATGTAAAAAACGTTGATTTTTTACAAAGTAAAAAAGTCACCCAAACACCCAAATGTAATTTTCTACGATCAATTAAAAAAATAACTGCGTACTGAGCTTTTCCAACCTTTCAAACCGGGCCTAAATCTTTCGTTGAAAAGAAAAGAAAAGGGAGACTGATTACAGTGAAAGGTGCAGAGTTCCGATTTGTAGAACTAAAAGCAAAATTTATAAAATATTTTATCCTTGTGTAATTGGGCACTACAAGTTGCTTGTATTTGTATTTGTATTCTACAGTTTCCGTCAGGTACGCCCTGTCCATAAATTATGCAGAAAATGTGGCAGATCATCGTGCCCACTCGAACCCCAAATCTGCACCTACAGAAGTCATTTATGTTCATACATTTTTTTTTTCTAATTTATTTTTAGTATCTGATTGGCACTGCATACACAGTGAACAAAAGATCCAGTTTTCTGTCCCATTGGCATGTAATATATATTGGATTTGTTTAGCCTATTACATAGCACCGTTGTATCAATTATTAGGAAGAAAGAATAATTAGACTGATATTTAAATTTAGAATTTAATGTTGATATATTTTATCTAATACATTAGCCCACGAGTCATTAGATATGTTAGATACGATTGAATATTAACATCTTTATAGATGTGATAGTTTTATTTCATAAATCCAAACAATAAAATCTAATAGTAACTAATAAATTTAATGACCCATGAAGAGTGAACGCACGGTCCCTTAAATTTAATATTAAATAATTAAACTATCAATAATAATCTCAAAATTTTAACTATTTAAAAATTATTAATTTTATATTTATATTCTTAAAAGAATCATATTAGTTGATTTGTGGTCTTCCATTGTCCTACTGGAAATATGCAATGACAAATTAAGATGTTACATTCTTTTTTTTCCAATATCAAGAGGAATAAAAATATAGTACATAAAGATTTGGAAAGTCGGGATAACATAATTTTAGAAAATAAAATCCTACCTCGAATTTAATTATTAACTGCTCCAAAATTATAGTTAGAAATTCTAATAATCTCCCATGAAATTCACCTAGAAAGTGGCAGTCCAGTGGACGCCACGCCGGGACATAAAAAAAGTTTGATTAATTGATGAAAGTTAGGATGAAATAAATAAAGAGTATGGTTTGAAGTCCGAGTCGGACTCAGTACAAAATTTAGGAGGGCAAATTAAAAAGATGTGAGAAGTTAAGATTTGAACTATAAATTTCAAAATGTTAATTAAAATTATATATAAACTAACTAATTAGATAATAATATTATTTGTTAATATTTATTTTATTTATTAACTACAATTATTAATATATATATATATATATATATTATATTAAAAAATTGAGAAAATCGAGATATTTTCTTCTTCCAAAATATATGTGAGACCGCTGAGAGTCTCATTTTCCATATTTTCATATTCGAATTGAAGTGACATATATTAGTCGAGCTAATATACAAAGTAACGAAAAAAAAATTGATTAAAAATAATATTAAAATTATTAATAATAAGTTCTTTTAATCCCACAACATATAAACAAAATAAATGCTTGTGGCCATAACATATAAGAAAAAGTATATAGACAATGGAAGATTCTGACTTGCAAGTTCCACTGTCCGATCATTGCACTCCTAAAATGTAAATTTTCTAAAAGAATAAATTCCTCGATAATAAAAAATCATAAAGAGTTCAGTCAAAAGAAAAAAATAGTTTTTTAACTAAAAAAGTATATTAAATTTTTTAAAATAATTTATTTTTTAAAAGATATAAAAGTATGTTTCTCCCCCTAATCTATCACTTATATTTTCAAAATAAGTTTTTCTCCTATATTTAAAATCATCAAATTTATTTCATTATTTTTATAAAATTAAACTAAATTTATCATGCACTTGAAGGTGCGTTCTGACGATAAAAAAACTATCAAAGATGTGACCCACTAATAAAAGATATTTTACTTTCAATTAATTTTAATTGAAAGTAAATTAATTTAATTAAATAAAAAATAATAAATTAGTTTTAGTTTAAAAAAATGGAAATTTTACCTTTTCCTTCTGAAATAATTTCCTTTATGGATGGAAAAAAATAATATAAATAAAGTTAATTTCTACCCCCGGAGAACAAATAGCCGGCAAAATATTTTTATTTTTCAAAATACCTTAAACCCTACTAATACCAAATCCGTTCGTAATGTTTCCAATCCAAAACGATCCCTTTGGATCTCGATTCGAGATGGATGCGGCGGCAGCGCCGGCGGCAACCCCGCCCAATGGAGCCCAGAGTGACGCCGGAATCCAAGGTGCGGCGGCGTCCGGCGATCCCGACTACGGTATTGACCGGTTCCGGCACCATGTAGACGAGTGCATCTACAAGGCCGATGAGGTGAAACGAGGGAAAAATGACTTCTTTTCGTGTTTTGAATGTTTAAAGTCTCCCCAGTTCGATCTTTCGTAAGGAAAACATTACGAAAGATCTGTTTTTTCCTGGTGGTTTTGCGGTGCATCAATTCAAAGATCCCTTTTTTCTGATGGTTTTACAAAGAAAACAGATTAAAAAACCCCCATTGTTCTGATGCTTGGGGGAAGAAAACATGTTCAAGGAGATTGTGTGTTTGTTTCTTATTTTCTTTTTTTTATTAATCCGTTTGTATGCCTGTTCGCATTGCAGCTTGAGAGGAGGGTGAATG
The DNA here is from genome assembly GCA_001647135.1 of Pontederia paniculata. Taxonomy (NCBI): domain Eukaryota; kingdom Viridiplantae; phylum Streptophyta; class Magnoliopsida; order Commelinales; family Pontederiaceae; genus Pontederia; species Pontederia paniculata. The sequence continues at coordinate 27,736 of LTAE01000588.1, forward strand.
AAGTTGTAGATTATTACGCCAATAAGAAGCACCCGAACAATTCAAAGGGGAGCTCAGCTGGTAAGGAGAAGGAGAAGGTGATGGGGCATAGTAACAACAACAGTGTTCTCCAAAGCAACAGCGGAGGAAAGGTCGGTGGGAAGAAGCTGATGGATTTGGCACGGAAAGAAGTGGTCTGCACTAAGAGAATGAAAGAACTCATGCGGCAGTTCGGCACCATACTGAAGCAGGCAAGTTGACAGAGTTTTTATTCCTATTTGGGTTTGTTCTTCACTTTGAGAAAAAAAAAGTATAACTGTTTCAAAACCTTGGTAAATTGAGAATCTGCGACTATAACAGTATAGATCGTTTGCTGCAAGATTCTTTGCTGCCTTAAACTCATAAATTTTCATTTATTTATATATGTAGTGATCAAAGAAATACCAATTACAACTGAGTTTTACTGTTTTCTTCACGATCTTCTTGTAAAGTGGCCTGTGTCAGCTTATTCTTTTCATTGATTTTGCTTCATGTCATTGTGGATCAATTGCATTTTTCATTGTGAACATACTCTAGTAGCCCATTATTTATATAAGGTTGCAAAAAGGAAAAAAAATGATGTGGCAAACTACATTTTTCTTGTTTTTTTTTTCACTCTTCTCCTAACATCTTTTTTTCTTTTTTGATTCACACTAGATCACTGCACACAAGTGGTCTGAACCATTTATGAACCCTGTTGATGTTAAAGGTCTCGGTTTAGATGACTATTACGAGGTAAGAGTCTTGACATTGTTACTTTAATTCAAGTTATATTGTTACATTGATATATGGTGGTCAATTTTGATGTGGCATTCATGCATTTTAGGTTATCAAAAAGCCCATGGACTTCACTACAATAAAAAACAAGATGGAAGCTAAGGATGACAATGGATATAAAACTGTTCGTGAAATATATGCCGATGTAAGATTGATCTTCACTAATGCAATGACATACAATGATGAAAGAAGTGATGTTCATGTTATGGCAAAAACATTACTCGATAAGTTTGAAGAGAAGTGGCTGCAACTGTTGCCGAAAGTGGTTGAGGAGGTACAAATTGATAATTTTCAATTGTCTCATTCCTTCATGTTCTTGGTACTTGAAACTCCAATTTTTCACTGTCCTCCTTTTGTTTCCTGTTCAAGTTGTGGTTTGAAATTATGTCACATGTTTTTTCTTTGCATGTCTGATAGAAGTTTGCTCACTTAATATGATAGGAAATGAGACAACAGGAAGAGGAGGCTCTTGCTGTTGCAAACATGCATGTGGTTCAGGAATCTGCATTTGCAAAAATGGCCAATGATGTGAATCATGAGGTAGAATTTCTTATAATATTGTATGTATTTGTATCCTTTGCTATTTTCTAGCTTCTCAATAAACTGATTCTATTGCCAACGTACTGTTGACATAATTTGTTTTCAAGCTATACACAATAGGTAGCTCAGTCAGACTCGGTTTATCATCTCCACTCTGTATGAGTGTGTGGAATATTGAATTTTCTCTTTTCTTTCCTTTTGTTTTCGAGAATTCAAGAAACCAGTGACTAGTCATTTGAATATATTGAGATCTGTTCCTCATCATAATGTCGATTGATTTCTGACAGTATTTCGTAACTATGTTGCAGCTTGATGAGCTTAATGTTTATCTGGAGGAGCTAAGGGAGACAGTGATCCAAAAATGCAGGTAATGTCTGGTTATGCTTGGAGATTATCCTCAAAGATCAAATTTTGTTTTCCTCAGAAATGATCAATCATGTTTAGTTATTTAACAACTCTTACTAAGTTATTTATCTAATAGACGTGAACCCTTTTAAGCTAGTAAAATGCAAAATATGAACTATGACATTAATATAAGAAAGGTTTGTACTCGTGCATTTTTCTGTTTGTGTGCCATAACTGCCACTAGGTTTCATTGACCTCTTCATCTCTTGTTTTCTTCATTGTTTAGCTGTTCAAATCTGTGCTCGGGTTGTAAAATCCACAAAAGAACCATCCTCTTCCCTTTTCTTGTCATTAAAAGTATCATTGAGTTTCTAGTCCATTTTACTTTTTTAAGACCTAAAGGCAGGTGCTTTTTCCGAAATCACACTGGTGTTTGAATGTTAATGCTTTGAGTTGACCATTTTATTTTTCAATACTCTGGTATCATTGTCAAGAGCTTTTCAATTTGCAAAAGAAAACTTATATACAATTCTGGAAACATTTGCCAGGAAAATGTCTACAGATGAGAAAAGGAAACTTGGGGTGGGCCTAAGTACTCTTTCGCCTGATGATCTCAACAAAGCACTTGATATTATTGCTCAAGGTAACCCATGTTTCCAAACTACAGGAGAAGTGGTGGACCTTGATATGGATGCTCAGGTATGTTTCCCTAGTCACAGCTTGCGAATTCTCTCCATAATTTACAATGAAAATAATAAAATGAATGAAATGTTAGGCTAACCAGTCATTATGGAGTATTGATAAGTGTCAGCAGATTAATCTTAGATCATTCAATAGTTTCAATTAAACTGAATTGAGTTTCAAGGAATGGGTCCGTGGGCTAGTGCAAGAGTTATGGTTTTATCCAGTTGGGATTTGAGATCAATACTGAAAAATCCAGTTCTCTTTTAGATATTTGTATATTTTGTTTCATGAGAATGAATGTTGATTATGCACCTGGTTTTCATGAGCTACTTGGCCTGTTGGTATCAACATTGACCTCTTTGAAGTAACCAGAATAATGTACACATATTATTTATATTTCTTCTCTCTTTGAAAAGCAGAAAAGTATACTGAGGACTGACCTTTTTTTTTAGAGTGAAAGCACATTGTGGAAGCTCAAGCTCTTTGTAAAAGAAGCACTAGAACTTCAAGCCAAAAACTCCGCAACTAAAGTGGACGATAATTCAAAGCGGAAGAAGGAGATTTGTGATGCTCTGGCTAAGACAGCAAAGAAGCGCAAAACAAAGATGACCTCATGATATTTTTATGTTAAAAGAAAAATATATCATATTACAGAAAACTGCAAAGGTCCGCTCCGCGTCATAGAAGTAGGTGATATTTCTGTCTGCATGTGTTTGCCAAACAGATCTGAAAGAACAGAAGCTGCCGTCATTTCGGTCAATGAACTTGAGCACCTTGCTCTGTGGCTCTTCTAGGTATCATAGTTTTCAAGATAACTTGTAAAGTTAAAGGTTTTCCTTGTACCAACTACTGGAGACAATAGAGAATGATACGGTTGTAATTTCCTTGGAGTTTTTCAGTATACCTTTGATGTGTTTTTGGCAACCAAGATGCAATGATAATGATTAACATAATAATTTTACTGGCAAATTATTGTCTCTTGACATACTAGGCATCGCAACGCTTTACAGTGATATAATCATTTTTTATCTTGCAGTTTAGGACCAAGCTTGTTGCACTTAATATCTGTTCAATTCGATATATCTTTTTTCTCAAACCATTGAATTTGAGTTGCAAGCTTGATCTGCTTGGGGAAAAAATATTGCTCTTCAATCAATTTTGGCATTTGTTCACATTAATGCTCCATGGATCATCTCGGCATATGAATGAAAGAACGATTAAGGGTTACGGATGGACGAGAGAATGTGCAAATATCTAAACATTTGATTCATGGATCAAAGAAGGCGTTGAAGCAAAAGACGTAATAATGGGAGGAAAAAGATTTTAAAAAAGTGTACTATTTCTTTGCAAAAAAAAAAAAAAGACATTTAAGGAAAAAGGGAGATATATGTGCTTTCATTGAGAGTCGAACTCAAGACCTCCCGCTTACTAAACGGGTGCTCTAACCAACTGAGCTATGAAAGCTTTGATGGCAATTAGTTTACTATTTTATTAGTTAAAAGGACTCATAAACCTGCAACAACATTCCAAGAGGTAATCTTCCAATGCCTTATATTCATCGGTCATGAACCTACGAATCGAACTGATTTAAATTTAATTGGATTATTCGGATTTTTTTTGTCAAGTCGGATATGAATTTAAAATTATCGAAGTCCAACTCCACACAATCAAAATATTAAATAAAAATCATATTGAAATAGAATGACATATGTATATTTAGAATATTGTAAATGTTTAAGACTTAAAAAGATCAACAATTAATATTAAATATTGCAAATGAAAAAAATGGAAAAAATCGGGTTGAAACAAAGAGATTTTTATTTAGAATCACATTTAATATGGCTTGATAAAAAAAAATAATTTGAGATGAAATTTAGTTGTATTCATGAAGATTAACGAAGGTGTTATTTAGTAAGTAATATTATGTTATTTATCATCTTAATTGTATAATATTAAATTTACAATGAATAAAAATAAATTAGGACAAAAAAATAACATCTATCATAATATTACTTACTTAAATAGATAACACCACAGGAATACTCCAATTTACACGTTGTAACATATTCTTATCAACTTTTATTTACACTACTTAGAAGTTTTTTTGAAAACTTTTATCATAGAAGTAAAAAAAATGATATATTAGTGCCATTTTAGTTATAATGGTTCTCTTCTTATATTAGGTCCATATCCTTTCTTTTTGGAAACACATACTTAGTACTAATATTAACAAGTTGAATTAGCTAAAAGAACAAAATTACTATTTTTCTTCCTAATGCGCCCGTTACATATTCTCGTCAGATTTAATGATGCATAAATATTTATCATATAATATGTATATGTATAATATAAATGATTGGTAAGAAAAGGATGGAGTTCTCTCATGATGCATAGGTCTCATTTAAGCACCAATTGATGGGAAGGGGCTTTGAAGCTTTTGGGGGTCTTTGTGCTCCATTTGGAAGGTAGGTGGCGATTGCTGGGCCATGCAAACATGGGCCCACTGATGGGCCCAAACGTAGGCCACATCGCAACTTATCATTCTCATAAATGCCACTATTACCGGGAACATTTCACGCTTATGCCATCACGCAGGCGACATGTAGTTGACCACAGAAGGGCATTGTCGTTATTATTTGAATTTTCGAGGTCCATTGGATTCAAGTCTCGTCCTCCACGCATCTCTTTAAAATCCAAAGTCCGCGGGGGAGAGCGCACGAAACCGCACCGACCGCCGGAGACGAAAAGGAAGATGAGGAGAGCCGCCGGCGCGGGATTCGGCAACCGATCTCTGAGGGGCTCCACCGCCGGGGCCGGAGGCGTCTCCTCCGATCCGTCCGGGCGTCGGAGACGCGTCGTCGGCTTTCGGGCCCGGGCGTCGCTGCCGTTCGCCGGCGATCAGTTCGCCGCCCTCGGCCTGACCCCCGCCGCGACCAAGTCCGACGTCAAACGCGCCTACAAGCGCCTCGCCTTGAAGGTTCCGTTAACACTCTTCCTNGGCGTCGCTGCCGTTCGCCGGCGATCAGTTCGCCGCCCTCGGCCTGACCCCCGCCGCGACCAAGTCCGACGTCAAACGCGCCTACAAGCGCCTCGCCTTGAAGGTTCCGTTAACACTCTTCCTCAAAATTCCGTTCATCTTTGATTTGTATCGATCGTTCAGCTTCAGTTCATGGTACAAATTTATCCCATAAATCGACGTATAATTTGCAGTACCATCCCGACGTGATCAGGGAAAGCGGAGGGGCGCAGGAGAAGGATGCCTTTAGGGAAATAAAGTCTGCATACGAGGTGATTAAAAACTATATAGAACTACTTGTCGTTAATTATTGAGTTCTGGATCATGAGCATTTTTTTAATTCATGGGGGATAAGATTAGGATGTGTCGTTTGTTCTTGGTATAATTATTGGATGTGCGTATTCGTATCGTGTCATGTGATGAGCACCAACTTTTCTGAACGGTTGACTGAGTTGTACGTGGGGTTGTTTGGTGCAATCAACCCCAAAACAAAACTTGTGGACAGAGTCTAATGGCGAAGTTTGAAGAAGACGAAAGCAGAAGCAGCAGCAGCAGCTCCATTGTTGCAGATGGTGGTGGGTTGGATGACGAGTGGGAGGAGTGGGACGAGTGGATGGGGTTTGAAGGTGGCTTCCCCGTTCTGTATACTGGAGCATGATTGCAACCAAAGTTTCCTTTTTTTTTCCCTACTGCAGAACTGCAATTTGCATGAACTTTTTCGATTGCCGAACTAATGTGGTGTCGACCTACGAATATGTGCCGCTAATTGGAAAATATATGTACATGTAGAAGGAAAGATTATGACTGCCATTTGTGTACATTTTTGTGCTATGTCAAAAGAATTGAATTCAAGCTCAATAATGCATGTTGTATATATGTTACTACCTTTATTGAGAACTCAAATTACTTACTAAATAAGCTCCGGATAGAAAGTTCAGACAATGAAGCTTATTTCTGATTGGGTTTTCTTTTTCTGCTATGCTGTACATAATTACCTGCACATAATTTATAGAAGTAAGAGGGTGCTTCATGCATTTTCAACATGAATTTATCATGATTGAGACAGATTTATAATTATAAATGCATATGTATTTTAGATGACAATGTTCATCCCTTTAAGATCAGTAGCTCATTGTTTCAGAAATTTGCACATTTAAGTTTGTTCAAATTACCAGCTTAACTGATTAATAACCATATGAGCAAAGTATGATTCATATCATCATCTACTGTTCTAAAGTAAAATTGGCCTTGGAAGACTCGCGTTTGGATGTTGCCTTAAAAGCGGGGTCAAATGCCCCGAAAGGAAATGGCAAAACACCGACTTTTTAAAAATATTTAATATTATTTGCCTAATGTTTATTCTTACATAAAAAGATTTGTTACCTGCCTTAAATACGTGACAGTTATCTTATAATATGTATTAAGAAGTATCTTATTGATTTTTTTCCTTAAATGAAAGAGGTTGCTCACCCATTCGGAAAATAATGATAAGCCAAAATGTATCAATTTTCCTTTTCAAATGGGAAAGGGAGAGACTTTGTGAGGTGTATTCGATATTTTTCAGGATAAAACTTCGGTCTCTATTTTTTAGAGATATAATACTTCCTCCTAATTTTCAGTCTAAATTCTTTCTACTAACAACGATAGTCACTGTAAATTTATCATTTTTTTTTAAAATTTTGAAGATGTGACTGTTAGAATAATTTTTAGGATGATGCATTAAGATAATTTAGAAATTTTTTATTTTTATTATAGTAGGAAGACTAAAGTTGTAATTTTCACTCAAAAGAAAGTAGCTGCCAAATTTGAGGTCTTCATCACATTTCTCTCTCTCTCTCTCTCTCTCTCTCTCTATATATATATATATTATATATATATATTCTTATCCCACACTTTACTATCCTTTTGGTCCAACCTCTCCAATCTGCCCATGTTGTATAGTGCCGCTAGGCCAAATGAAATATGCAACAGTTCTGAATATTTTTCCAGTGATTTTTGCTCAGTGTAAAATATTTTCATTTTGCTTTATAATCCGGATGACTTTGCCGTATCTACATATGTTTATTTAGAAAACGATGGAAACTATTTCATAGGAAGTTGAATTTTAAGAGAATAATTTATTTCGGTTAAGTTCAGATGCATATCATATGATAAGTTAAATATCATTTGGTTAAATGGTTTACATACAATATAACAAAAAGCAGCAGATGTCAACTAGAAAAAAAACATTTATTTTAAAAAAATTGCGTAGAGATAAAAAATGTTCGGTGTCGACGAAGTCGTGGAAAAATTGTTATTGGAGAGGTTTATTATTTGAGTCGATATATATGAAAATTAAAAAGAATTAATCTTTAATAGTTGTAAGTGTTCGAACACAGGACTACAACCAGTGTCCCAATCCGTATTCTCTGAGTTGCAATCTTTGATTCGGGCCCAAAAAAAAAAAGAAATCCATGCATGCATTTTTTATACCATCTCCAGGCCATGCATGTTCTTGAATTACAACCTCCCTAACATGTATTGCAAATGTGGCGAGGCACTTCAAAAATGAATAGGTAGAAATCGTTAATACACTTTATAGTTTGTACATTTATGGGCACTTATGTACTTATAGTACCCATTCTGTTTAAGGTAGCATAATTAAAAGGTTACTCCTCATGCACATCTGTAGACAATTGCGATAATTAGAGGTTTGAAGACCATATACAGAACGTCAATTAGCTTAGTTTAGTTGCACAAAGGACATTGATATGTCAAAATCTTTCATGCCAAGTATTTATACCATGGGCCATGCACACGGCCTGTAATTGACGCCATGGTAATCAGCATCTCTGACAGCTTCACCACTCTTTCCAGTACCATGGTGGCTCCGATTCGCCGGAGTGCTGCGTCAGCCAATTTTCGACCCATGCCTCCAGTGCCCCCAAGTACGAGTCCTCTTGTAGCAATATAAATAGATCGGGAGACCATTTTGAAGACTGGATCGTTGTTTTGCAGGCTCTTCGTGAGCATCCTCGCGAACATCTCCATTTTGTTATGGAGCGTTGTTTCCTTGGATAACAATGAACACTTTGGGCTAGACGAGTTGATAAGTGTCTGGGTTATCTCTTCAATGCCTGCATTGGGTACATGGTTTAGGAGCTCAGAAAGTTCTTTGACAGCATCAAAAGTTATGCTGTCCAGCTCCGAGAGAGTGAAATCAGATTTTTCACTGAGAAGCATTTGTCGAAGGATCAACGCACTGTACGCCACAATCAGTATTAAATTTATGAGTGGGTTAACAGGGATCGAGATAGCTCACTAGGAAATAATAATTATAATACCTCGTTGCAATGACTATGATTTGCTGAAGTTGGCTCTGAGCAGACCTTAATCTCAATGTATTAATCTTGAGACTTTCTGGTACAGTATTACTTGTTGCTCCCTCCATCACACTTGCAAGCTTCAATAAACCAAGTCTAACCAACTTATCAACCTCTTCTCCTTTACACTCTTGAAATTCACATGCACCTGCTCATTAAAGGGATAAAGTTTTAGATTTTTAAGGATAAAAATTTCAGAAGGGAGCAAAGCTGGATTTCTCATTGATAAGATTGAGCAAACATTTATCAGTACCAGGAACACCTTGTTTTGATGCGAGCGGAAGGCCACCCCCTGATCTGAGAGAAGTAATTGGAGGAAGACCCTGAAACAAGGATGTCCCAGGCCAATACATACATCAGTTTAATCCTTGAATAAGCTCCATGTAAAAGCGATAGGCACTCACATGATTTGCTGACAATACAGAGCAGGAGTCTATATGATCATTCCATTCCTCCTCCAGACTGTTTCTAAATGATGATATCCACTGAAATGTCAGAGGCAGATTTCTCCTAGCAGTTGAGGGCTCTCCATATCGATCAGAAAAAGCTTTCTGCAAGTACTCATATCCAGCAGATCCCTTTATAATAGGTTTCATCAACTCTATACGGGCTTTGCTGATTTCCCTTTTTAATTTCTATTAAACAGGAAAGGCATACAACTAAGCACTCAACAAGTAAGATAACATCAAGTATACATTTCCATGGATCTTTAGAAAGATGACAAGGAGTCTGAAAGACATTGGCAAGCCTAACCTGTACTTCTTCCGAAACAAAGCGTAGACCCTTGACTGTTGCAAAACTTTTATCATGAGATAGAGAGACCTCTCTCAGTTCCTCTAATAACTTCTGGTGAGTGTTTCTCATTTCATTTTCAGTTGCAGAAGCAGACAGTTTTTGCAGCATAGCTAACATGTACTGCAATATCGTCCAGAGGTAATCCATGTCCATGATGCCTGAATCAAGTACCTTCAATCAAAGTGTGAAATCAGTATATGTCGTGAGGTGGAAACCAGTAGAAAGAATAATGCATAAATACATAGTGCACAAAACAATGACCAGCATGTGTCAAGTAAATTAGAATAGGAATGACACCAAGAAAGATACTACGGAGTTGAACAATGCGTCACTTCAGAATTCAGTTCTACATTTGCACCTAAATCATTATATACCTGAGATAAGTTGTCAAGATCAATGCTGTCAAGAATCTCCTGCCTCCAACTAGGAGCCAATTCACATAATTCATCTCGTATCTCCTTCACAAGTCCCACAATTCGACCATAATCAGGTTCTCCTTCTTTAATTGAATCCAAGACTCCGTCCCAAAATGCCTTCTCCATTGTTTGCTTAACCTTAACCTGCCAGAGTTAATGTCAGTCCTAAAACAGATGAATCATTAGCCAAATATGATAACACAACATAGTATAAATGTAACTTTCTTCACGAAGATGTCAGCCATTAACTGTGGTTTATGACGTGTAAAAGGAAAGGGGTAATTTCAAGGGTTTTAATTATATCTTAAAATAACCTGATGATTACATTCACGACTTTTACCCATCACAACTTTTGACTAAACAAACTTTTTTTTTTGAGAGATTGACTAAACAAACTTACTTTGACCTCAGCCTCATCAGCATCCATGACAGTCAATCCATCATGACTCTCGTGAAGAATTTCATTGACAAGAAGTTCATTCTCTGAAGGAAGTGGCTTTGCTTCCATTGCAAGACCTGACTGAGCATCTGCAGTTTCAACTGGTATACCAGAAAGAGATGTTGAAGAAGATACACTTTCGAATGAAGAACAAACCCTATTGCTGGATATGGGATTGTTCACAGAAGCTTCCCCCACAGATGTAGAGGCCAAACAATTGGGTGTCGATGAGTGTGGCATATGGATATCAGAAACCAAGGGCTCTTGCAAAGGCTTAGAGGCTGATGCAGATGAAATATGGACAAAAGGAGTAACCAGATTGCTTGATTCCATTGCTCTAAAGTATTTGGATCGTGTGTCTGATAATGCACATTCCATCCTCTCAATGCCAGCATTTCCACTCAGGTAGAGTACTTTCTGCCTCAGCAATTTTTGGTCTTCAGTAACCTGAAAAAAGATCATGGTCCTTACACAACATCAAATAGTTGACGAGAACAAAAGAATTGCTACAGTGCAAAACAAACCTCAAACCTCATTTCTTTTTAGAGAAAACCTCATGCAGAAGAGTTAAGAACGGCACCAAACTAGCTTACCATTAAAAGGCATCAAACTAACTTTCCTAATTATTGAGAAATGACCCCATGTGAACACCCAGAAGATGCAATATCTTGTGACATTAAGACATGTTCCTGGTGCTAAAAACATCAAACCTTTTCCCCTCATAGCAATCTCTAGATGTTTTTATTCTTTCTCTGAACAATCTTAAAGTAAATTAACAAAGCATCTTTGATACATGACAAACAGAATAAAGTTAACCAGATAAAGTTGCTAAATGGAACCAAATTTCCAGCAATTCAGCAATCCATGAGGATTTGTGTTCAAATAACAAAATGCATTATCAGTATTTTTTTGAAAGGAAAAATGTATTATCAGTAACTAATATATATCAACCAATGACAATGCAATCAACAAATTATCTAGGTGAAACCTTCATTTTTTTGGGAGATTAGAGAGACCTTCATGAAAATGTGAAAGATATGTTATATTCGTAAGTATTTCCATACACCACTTTGTACTTAATTGATTATGCTTCTTGAAAACAACCAAACATAACACCATAGAGGGAAATAAATATGAATATAAGCATACTTGTTTCTGTATGGCCTTCATGTCAGGGCTAAGATCTGAAGACTGCCCTGATGAAGTAAGCTTGCAAGTCCTCATCATTGAATGTTCAAGTTGGCAAGCAACTCTCACAAGATCTTCCTCCAAAGATTTTTCATCTTTAGTCTTCCACACAAGAAACTGGAAAAGATACGAGTGCCATGCTGCATCAAAATCTGATAACTGCAATCTGAAAGTCTTTTGTGGAGGAATATCAGCTGATGACCCCTCATGCTGATTGGAGTTACAAGACACAACATCTGGGGATGACTGCCTTGTCAATAAACCATTTTCAGGACGGTCCAATATGGTTCTTATCAGCGATTCAAACTCTCTAACAAAGTTTACAGCAGACTCCTTCAATGCAACCTCACACTCGCCTTGGCCACTGAAAACAGCACTTGGATGGCCTAAAATCATGTAAGCGCAAAGTACTATCCTAACTGGATACCTCAAATGCTTAACTGCCCTGGAACTCCTAGATTCTCTCATTGATCCTTTTCTGGTTGTTCCCTTAATCATTGCTGCTTGGTTTGCTGGTACTCGTTTAACTGGTGTTGCTAAACGCTTTAGCAAATGGTCAATATTGTTCATATATGATGAACTTGTTGGTACCAGGATTGAAAAGCAGTGCTCCAATCGAACAAGCAAAGATTCTGTAGCCTCAATTGTTGAAGCTGATTCAATGAGAATAGCAAGTTGCTCAAATGGCATAGATTTAACAGAGTTCTCACTGATTCCCATGGCATCATATTCTTGTGCTAACGCAAAAGAAGTCCTTCTGGATTTTGTAAACCTCCTCCAGCATCTATCAATCAATTATTTGTCAGTCTTCAGGATTATTTAAAAGGTGGTGCAAAAACATGTAAGCATATATAAAGCATCACCTTGCTAATTTTCTTGACAGAAGCTCACCATGTTTGACCAAATTTTTACGCGTAGAACTACGGGGGCTTCGTCTTTGGTTCAAGTATTCTGCCCTTTGCCGCTTTGCCTGAAAATTATTTTATGCATATCATAATGAAGTCAATAAACAAAATAAACATGGATATTAAACAAGAAAGCATTTTTGCAGTGGAGATAGTATATCTGTACATGGGTAGAAAATATGCTACCACAGAAAAATGCAAAAAGAAAAAAACACTAGGCAAAGAAAGCAGCGACATCATGAGAAAATAAAATAGAATAAAAATAATCTCTAACAGATTATTGACTTTGAGATGCATCATGCGTTTTAATGCAGAAAAGATGAGAAATCAAAATGCAAACAGCTAAAGTTCTCACTCTCTGTAGTTTATTTTCCAAAAGCTCTTTCAACCTCATCCTTTCTGTTTCCCTTTGATGACATACAGTCTTGGCTACTCTAAATGCTTGCACAACCCTAGCATGAGCTCGTTTCTTTTCTGCTTCTAGAAAACCCATCCGTTTCTTCTCAGCAGCAGCACGCCTCTGGGAGATTGCAGAACGCACACATTCTCTATATTTCTTTTCACGGATTACTCTCTGAGACAAGGATCTAGCTTTTCTCTCCTGAGCTGCAGCTCTTCTCTGTACGCCTGCCTTAAGAAGGTGCATGCGGTTTGCTTCGGCATTCTGCACACGGGATTCAACTCTTGTTTCCAGCTTTTCTCGTTCCTTTTCAAAACGGTTTTCTACATCACTTTTAGCTGCTTGCCTTAATTCATCCAATTTAGCCAGCCGCATTTGGGCATTTGCCAAAAGGCTCAACCTGGAGGTGTCATTGGAGTATTTTTAGTAAAAAAACAACAGAAGGAGCAAACTAACATTGAAGAGTCCAATTCATCAGGTAAGCCAGACAAAGTAAAAAAACTCTACCACCAAAAAAAGATTTAAAAAAAAAAAACTAGAACCTGTCATCTATCCTCAAACTAAAGGGAAAGGTTTAAAGGTTTGCAGAAGCCTCCAGTTAATTGATGGGTTATGAAAGTGCATTTCATATGTTAAGTTCATACTTGAAGGTTTCTTTTTCATCTCCCCTATCTCAAGGTTAATTTTAAAAAAAGCCTTAACTGATGCAAGAAACAAGTCCCTTACACATAGTTCAAGTCGAGCAAATGAATTTCTACTTCAAAAGATTTCATGAGGGGTATGTATACACACATAAAAACATGCATGCTACCTTTTCTGCTGGGCCGCAACAAGTTTTGCTTCTAGCCGATGACCAAGATCTTCCTCTTGTGAGGACCATGAAGAGCATCTAGGCTTTGACCTTGCCTTGTTGGATAGCGACTTATGAAATTGCTGCCAAAAGGACGCTCATGCAAATTAGTGATATCATGAACCAATAATCACGAGCAGGATTACATCCGTGCTTGCCTTCACTAGTAGGAAAGAACATTGCAATCCAAATTTTAGCAAAGAAATGGAAACTTAAATCCCACGCAGAAAGCACGCAAAGTTAAACAAAAGGATCCCAAACTTCAACAGAACTCATAAAGATAATCCAAGGAAACCGAAACATGCCACCGCCTCAGAGATGAACCAAATTGTCATAGAAATCCCCCATCAAAATATCATTTTTACAATACTTAAATTTAATTCAAATTGGCTGAGAAAGCATCTTGAAATATCCACTAGATTCCATCACGAAAGATTGATTGTAAGGGTAGCAGAAGAAAGAAACTGCAAATATCCAAGTATGCAACAAGGAAAACGTTGAGATTCAAATCTAACAAAGCATCATTTAGGCCTGAGAACCTGAGAAGAAGGGATCAAGCGAATAAAACACAAATGAACAATTTCCCACGAAAAAGAAGGAAAACATGATCCAAAAGAAACGAACACACGTCGTCGCCTCAATCATCACTCGAATTCGCAACGAAAAAGAAACCGCAAAAATGCAAGCTTTTTTACAAATATCTCACGCCCAGAAGGCCATCTGCGGTTACCTGCCGTCGGAGATCGGCTTCCCTTAGCTTAGCTTCGATCTTCTCCATGCTGGGAGGGGAATCGCTCTTGTCGGAGTTCTCAAGGATCCTTCGCCTTATCCTCTTCGGAATTTTTGCCGCAGAAGACGCTGCATTCACCTCGTCTGCCGGGAAATCGAATGCCACCGGAGCCGCCGACATCCCTGGCTTCGGCGACTCTACACCTCCGACGGAATCCATCGCCCTACAGCAAACACCGATCGACAGGATGCTCGGATCGAAGGATCACGAACGAAATGAATCAAATGTGGGTCGAATTCGATGAAGGCATCAAGGGCGACGGAAAGGGAAGTAAAAAAGAAAAAAAAAAGAGGGAACTTTGGGTGTAGTGTCGACTTCATTCGCATATGCAATATATATAGTGGTGGAGTTGTAATTTTGTGCGGAGTTCTTTTTTTTGCATTTTAAAGAAAAAATTCGATTTTTTTTAAATATCAAGTCTTTTTTATATCCATATGAGCCCAAGGGCTATTAGCATATTACTATTTCAAAATCAAGATAAAAAATAAAAGAAATATTTTTTATTAAACTCGAGAGTTATTAATTTCTCGATCTCTCAACTCGATCACAGACCTATTAATTATTTATGCCAACTGAATTTATTAAAATATTAATTTGTTTAACTATCGAAATAAAAATATCAATTAGTTTGGCAGAAGATTAAGTTTACTATGCATATTTATGAATTTATTTTCAAGATATATCGTAATTTTTTTATTTATTCTTTATAGCCAATGAATTAACTCTTTTGTCACAGAGAAAATATGAAATATAATATTCTCTGTCTTACATAAAATCAAACATTACAGATTTAAGAGTTCCATTTAACTAAATTATTAAAAATAATTTACTTTATCCCACAGTCGGCTTTTCTATTATTTTTATTTAATTATATCTTTTAGGTTTTTTTTACCAAATGATAATAATAGAAAAAAATGTAATTAGAATCAAGTTTGATAGTTTAGAATTTAGAGAGGTAAAAGTTTAATTGTTTAATTTAGAAGTCTAAGTGAAATTAGGATATACAACGGTGGAGGTAAATAAAGATAATCCTAAAAATAATGAATTTACAAATATAGCTGAGCCCTCTTACTATGTTAAAACCATATTTAGTGGGTTGACATTTTAAATAGGAAGATCTCAAATCGACTTTCTAGTGGTCTGCCAAGATAAATTTAACGCTCTCACATGGACTAATTTTAGTGCAAAAGATCTATCGAATTATTATTATTATTATTATTATTAGTATTATTATTACATTTCAGTTCACGCGAATATAGTTAAATTAATTTATTAGAATAATTATTCATAAAAAATAATTAGGAACTGTTCATCAAATGTCATTCCTTATGCATTTGTTGGGACAAGGTGAACTAAAGATCCACTTGTGACTTGTGGGACTTGTTTTCTGTCTTGAAATTAAAGCATTCACGAAATGTTCCGGAATTTTTATTAAGATAACAATTTCTCCCAAAAGGTGATCAAGAATTTTTCTTAGCAAGATTTGCAATATAGTTTATGAATGACAACCTCTAAGAACACTAGTGTCAAATCTTAAAGACAGATAGATTCTCATTTATAACACTCAATAATATTCGGATTTGTCAAAATATTGATCGCTTTGATCGTATTTTATAACACGATTTTAAAATACATGTTGACATATCTAGATAACTTATTTTTCATTGTTTTATGAGAGAGTTTATTAATTTCTATCTTCATTAATCAATGACATTAGTTACAAGAACGAATAATTGTTCATGTTTTATTTTTATTTAACTTTCTTTTGGATGTACAAAGCACAATTGCACATTGATTTATGAGGTATTAATTTGATGATTCGATTTTGTTTATTCAGTAGAGGGAATCTGAAACCTTTATAAATTAGTTAAACTGATCGACCATAAAGACAACGGGGATGTAGCTCAAATGGTAGAGCGCTCGCTTTGCATGCGAGAGGCACGGGGTTCGATCCCCCGCATCTCCAATTTTTTTTATATTATTCTGTAAATACCTTTTTTTTCAGGTTTTGCTTAGAAAAGTTTTCATCCTTCTTTGTACGCACAAGTGATGAACTCGTTAATGTTCACAAAGCATATAATATTAACTATTTCGAAACTTTTTCGTCTTTGATTTTTTAACACGTTTCGCATATGAAATCTGCATAATTATTTATTCTTTAATTTATCAAATGATGCATTCTTAACAATGGACTGGATGATTGAATATAAAATAAGGTTTACCTTTAAGTTTCCCATCGCCTTGAATTGAATTACGTAAAATTTACTGAAGTTATAAATATCAAAGTTAAATAACAAAAGAATGTGCATAATTACGATGATACACAAATGAAAAAAAATTTAGACAATATTTTATCTCATCTCAAATGATAAAATTTTATATCATTTTTTTATACATGAGCCACATAGAAGCAAATAAATTAATCACCCAAAACTATTTTAACATATTTCGTTTTTCCTTTATAATTTGTTCCTTTCTAACCTTCATTGCCTCATTTTATTTTCTATCATGTGCACGAAATCTTAGAATAACAAAATAAATGCAGCCGATTGCTCTGAATGGATTTCTATATATGGCCACTTCAATGTGCTCATAATTTTCAATGAAAGCTAACATGATTGCAAAATGCATTTAAATACAACACATAATGAAAACATTCAGTAAAGTAAAATAGCCAGGAACTCCTTTCCAGCGTTGTAAAGTATAACCAGTATAAGATAACTTCTGAACATAATAAAATCTCAGACATCTTCTACGACTCAAATCTCCAACTTCAAAATAAAAAGCAAAATTTCAAACAATCAATTGATAGAAAACTACAATCCTATCATACTGAATGATAGCATAACAGTACAAAACAATCAAAACTGTTTCTATGTACTCCTAATGATGCATTTTATCCAATGCTCACTCTGGTGAGTAGAAGAAACCAAACATAACAAAGAAAAAGGAAAAGTATGACTAATAGATATCAGTCATTATTCCGTGTGATGTTGGGTAATATTTGCTCATCTAGGAGTAGAAACATTAAGATGCATCGTATTCTATAATCTTGACAACTGAGGAATCCCCAATCTTCTCAAAGACGACCACTCGGTGGAAAGACTTCAATATGCCAACTGATTTTCCATAGTTCAGTGCAAGTTGTAATCCTGATTCATCTGTCTGGTCCTTCCCGGCAATCTGCACAAAATACCATCAGAAAGGACATGCAATAATTTAAACAAATAAGTTCTCAAGCTTAATGTTTTGCAATATAAGATGAGAGTGGGATATTCTTCAATGGAATAATCTTCTATAGTTTGTGAATCTATACAGCTAATTCAGACAATATTATAGTACAACAATGAACATATCTACTACCAGTGCAAACATTACCACTATGTATCATATCTTTGATGATCCTTGTTGTACTTACCAACATAAAAACACATCTTCAATACTCATTTACAGGAGTTTGAAACTGTTCTTCTTAATAAAATTGTATTTTTTTCTATACTTTGATAGCTGATATTAAAGAAACAAAATCATGACTATCTTTGCTCTTATATTTTGCACTTTTGACGGTCTCTTCCATGTACTAATGAGCGTGCACTCGTGTATCTTTTCAAGTTTGCTAAGATCACACGTATCCAGAAGAAAAAGAAAAAACAAAACCAATCGTGGCAATTGGACAGCTTACCAGAGAGCTAGCCAGAATTGGATAAGTTCCTCTTAATGCAAGGCATTGCCTAGCCTGCACAACAGAGATTCACTAGGTATATTATTGTAAATGAAACAAGGATATTTTAAACTTTAAGATAAGTATAAGCCCTTCATCATTACCTGCACTGTGCCAAAAAAGTTGGATTCAGAACTGACTTCTTGTCGTGGAACAACAACAGCAAAAGCAGGCATTGGGGGTCTATACTTAGCAATCAACCTGCAAAATTCCGTATTAAATTTTAGGATCATTATGAAGAAGTCCCATCAAAAGTAAATAATTAAGAACCTGAAATTTCATTAAAAATTATTTAATCATTACCTTGCCGCTCTCCCTGATGAGGTGAAAACAACAATTATAGAGGCATTGACTTTAACTGCAGTACGTACCTACAAAATGAGAGAAAGATCATAATAGAGTTAGAACATGGAAGAAACAAAACCTACATCACAAGAGCCGACAAGATTTTACTGCAGATGAGGCAACAGATTCTTCATGGGACATGGGTTCTCCAACATGTTGTACTATTTTTTTGAATTGATGAGATTGGTTATAAACACTCTCAGCCTACAAAGTGATAAATTATTAGTGATGACTAGGTCATGGTATGCCAAATCTACTATAAGGCCATCAGACTTCTTGGAATAGAAAATAAAATGTAATGGACTAATTGACATACTTCAGCACATATGTGACCAACTGTTTCTAGTGCCTCAACAGGATAGAGGCCTCGAAGTGTTTCTGCGCCTAGCAAAATGCCATCAGTACCTGCATTAAGGGGAGGTACAGTTAAAAGCTTATGATGTCACAGAAGGAGATAATGCAATCATGCATGTTATTAGAGACCATCAAGGACGGCATTTGCTACGTCAGTTGCCTCTGCACGAGTTGGGCGCAAGTTATCAGTCATACTGTCCAGTACTCTAGTAATTATGGCAGGCTTCCCAGCCATATTGCACTTCCGAATCGCAGTTTTTTGAAATAGAAACACCTGCAGCATTGGGAAATGTGCTAAATAAAATTTGTTATAATTGCACTGAATTGTCACCAGAGGCAAAAGCATTGAAAGATAGCATAAAGTAAATTACTGTTTATATAACACTATTTTGAGTATGATTCTTGTAAAGCTTATGTAAAACAAAATAGCAGCAAGAAAACACAAGCAATTCACTTAACTCCTCTGAGTTTGACTACACATAATATTTGCAACTTAACAACTTTAATGAGGTGATGCTTCGAGAAACCTGTGGGAATAAATTGACATTAACAGCATCATGATTCACTAGGGGGTCAAGTTTATATTTTGTATCAAGAGAAAAACAAGAAGTTTCTGTGAAATTGAATAAGATATATTTTGCAAAATGTTGAGAAAACTAATGAATTGTCAACAGTTGATTTTCACAACTATGGAGAATACAATCTTTTTTTTGTCCAAAGACAAAAATATGATTACTAGGTTTCAAATTTCTTTTATCAGACACGTGCTCGATAATATGCAACAGCAAACATAACATGTCGAAATGTGTTTCTCAAAAACAAAAGTGACTAGAATGTGGAGTATAAGTATATATAGCCTACCGATCTGTCCATTTAATTTGTTGACCCTTTACCTTCTCAGGAGGAAGATCTATCCCTAGATTCCCACGAGAAAGAATGATGCCATCTGCTTCTTCGAGAATTTCATCAAAATGTTCTAGACCCTAGACAAGCAATATATACCTTAAAATAGGAAACCATTCAAAATCCAAAGAAATTTGAGATATGAAATGCAAGCTACTTGATTGAAAGAAGGATTCTAACCTCAAAGTTCTCAATTTTAGCATAAATCTGAGTATCACATAGATTTTGACTTCTTAGGAGCTCTCTAAGCTGCATATAACGAATAAAGTTACATCCAATTATGAAAATAAAATAAATGACCAAAAATTTATTTAATTAGAACTTGCATTATAGCTTCACATTTTACATTCATTACGTGCTTCACAATAGAAACAAATGATCTAGATAACTTACAGGAACTAACCAAACCAACATAAAGAGGAAAAAAACATTACCACACGAACAAATATATGATCAACGACCAATTATTCCATAATTAGTACTTAAAGGAACCTTTTGAAAATTAAATTAAGTCCTACATGGCAGTTAATAATTCCTAGAGATGATAGGAAAATTAATAGCTTAATTAATTCAAATACATTAGGGCCAGGTGGTCAGTTCTCTCTGTAAGTAGTTATGCTCCTGTGGAAATTATTCCATAATTAGTACTTGATAAATTGATTTAATGTGACAACATTAATAGAACATCTCAAACATTTCACACATAAAAATTATAAAAAAGATATCCTCGGATGTCCAATCCTTCCAATTGAAAACAGTTAAATAATAAGGTTGTGCAAACAAGTTAGATGGGCATTTTTTTAGAAGAGTTTGACAGGTGTTTTTGTATTACATTAAACAAATAGTCGAATAATACTTTTTCTCTTTTTCTCCATTTTATTTTTTTTCCAGTTGAATGTATTCTTCTCTGAATTTTGACTCAGATCAGCAGAACTTACAAGTATCCCCCAAGGGTAGGATTAGATAAGACGTGAGGACCAATCACCATGGCATTCTGAGCCAAAAATGGGTTGCCTGTGTCTGAAAATCTTCGCAAAATATTGATGAATGAATCTGATAGCAATACATTTGTTTGAAGGGTCTGATTCCCATACATGATTTAGTAGATATCTAGTCAGCTCATTTGATTAACTAGTCCTATTTCGTTACAAAGAAAAAGATACTTTCAAGATAGAGGAATCCATTAAAAATATGAAGAAAATAAACATACCTCACGGACATCGTTCACGTGACGGGTGTAGGAAAGAGAAATGATATCAATGTTGTTGTGCAATCCCCAAGTTGAAATAATCTGATTAAAAAAACAAATCTCCATATAAGGGTTTCTTTTACGAAGCCATATAAGAAGGTTAATGATCGACTTTGGCAATAACTCATATTTCATTTCTCCACACGAGTAAGTTAATAATCACTTGGGCACTGATTAATACATCTCATTTGATCTACATGTGCAAGAAAAAGAAACATGAGCAAGAACTTTGGACGAGAAGGAAAGAGAAAACATTAATTCGAGAGTATGGTGTGATCATGTATGTTAACTCAAATAAGATTTGTTTTCCTCCAAGATTCAAAGAAATCTCAAAAAGCTAATCTCACATGGCAAAATATCCAACTGCTCATGTATCTATCGGTCTCAATGAGTGGGAAACACATCATACATCAACAGCAAAATTAGAACAGTTGTTCCTATCATTATTTGGTTGAGAATTTATTTGATTTTCTAGCCTTTATTTGTTTGTTTTACCTATATACCGATTATATATCGAAACATGAATTAGGATAAAGGCAAATTCCAGATTATATTAAGAACGGATTCTGAACATTTATCATATCCAGGATGATTCTTAATGGTGACAACTCAAGACTAACACATAAAATACTGACAACAATAGTAATAAATGAGAACAGTAACATGACCTACTTGTTTATCAGCTGCACTTAGGGTAGGCAATTTGATTTGAACTTGTGCCGCATGCATGGTAAAAATGGAGCCAGAAAGTATAGCACTATTCTTTATGAGGCATTTCACATCTTGACCCATTGTCTCCAATACCTGCGCACACAAAAAAAACATTTACAAACATAAGCAAATGAGGATATGGTTGGTGTAAGTTTTATGTTGCATCATAGTTAGTAAAAAAACTGAAGGATATTTACCTCAAGCCATACAGATGTTGTCTCGCTTCCCGTAAAAAGATATTGTCCAACAAAAATAGTATCACCCCTTTTAACTACCTGAAATTCAACAATCACCAAAATCATCTATCGCAGGAAATATTACAGTATTGCTGGTTGCATACGTGTTCATTGTGTTATAGGCAGTCAAAAAGATAACCAAGAAGCATAGATCAATCAAATGATGGGGTGATGGAAATGCCTACTTGTTTGACACTCAACAGACTTCTGGGAAATCAGAAATAAAGTGATCAAAACAGCTGAAAAAGGGTATTAATTACTGGAATATTAATTGTTTGATTAAGACACGAAAGTGCTGATGGTTAGGATGACAATTTAGGTTAGAGGATCGTATTACAGGTTAACCCAATTTCCACATGCTCAACCTGAACACAAAAGATTTATCAAGGTAGCAAAAAGTCTTTACCACAATATGTAGATAACCATGTAAATGACGAGATAACAAAACTTAAATGTAGTTATTTAAAAGGTTTTTCCTGTTCATCTCCCATAAACTTTGGTATTAGTCACTTACCTCACCTGAACTTTTTAAATATTTTCACTTAGCTCAAAACTACTGATAGTGATAACTTCTTTATTATCTTATATTTTCTATATTTATTAAATTACTTTTGTGTCTTTGAATAATAAAAATTAGAAAAAACAAAATAAAACAAGGCTGAACTTCATTGGAGGAGGCTGAGGCCCCCCTTCATTGAACAGGGGTTGCTCAGGCGCCCCCTTTATTTTTAAATCCTATTTATTCTATGTTCTATTTTTAGGGTAAAAAAATAATTTAAATTTAATAAATGTAGAAAATAAAACATAACATAAAGGTTAACGATCTTATTACTTTGGGATTAAGTGAAAACATTTGAAAGGTTTAAGGAGGTAAGTGGCTAATATTAAAATTTATAGGTTACTTGAAAAATGTGTATAGTTTATAGGAGGTATGCAGAAAAGAACCCTCCTAAATATTGTTTCATGTGTCATGATCCATTTGTGAGAAAACAATACAATCCATTAACATACTTCCCATTTAAGTAATAAATATATTTTTGTAAAACATGAACGAATCATATAGAATAAGTTAAAACATAATTCCTACTATAAACATAACAAAAATTCATAAACTTCTAGGCTCACAATTGTATATCCATATAAACTTTGTGATAAGTCCTATAAATTCATACATTTTAGTATCATAACTCTACTTCATGGCACTACGGTGTGGATTATGTTTCATTTTGATCAAGTTTTCAAAGAAGTTTTGATCTACACATTTTTTATTGATTTTTCAAGAATTGAATGGAAGAGACAAGCCCTGTACAGAGCTCTGCTTACTACGGTCAATCAGTAGCCGGGTTAGTGCGGCTACGATCTGATCGTAGTCAGACACTGTGGTTGCGCAATGGACTGCATTCCAAGAGCTGTAGCGGACATCTCATGGCCGTAGCGCCATCAATTCAGACCGTACCGGACGTTATGAAGTCATAGCATATTCCTGCCAGCCGTAGCGCACATGTGAGGAACCGTAGTGGTATTCTTTAGAGTCGTAGCACACATATCAGCCCGTAGCGCATTCCTTTCAGACCGTAGCACAGTTGATCATGAGCGTAGCATGTATTAACTCAACTGTAGCTCCTTGAATTCAACTGTAACAGTTGGTGGGTATCGATCAAGGTGATATAAAAACGATAATTAGGGTTTTGTTTGGTCGGGGGGGGTG
>LTAE01000588.1:51709-78632 GCA_001647135.1 Pontederia paniculata
TGGGGATTTTTTGGAGGCTAATATTGGATTCTTAGGGCATATGTTGTAAGAGGTATTTTGAATGTTTGATGCTAAACTTTGAATTATGATGAATGTTGATATTTGAATCTCTTAACTCCCAGTTTTAATGCAAGTTCCTTTTATCTCCCTTATAACTCTTTTATCTCTTATCATGTGTAACTAAACCCTTTTGTTTTAGGGTTAGATGAAGTTTAGGGTTTAATGCTTCAAATTAGTGATTAAGCATGTGTGTGATTTTTTTGCTTAGTGAATGAATTGTTAGACCTATATGAGACTAGCTACCTTATCTAAGTCAATCTAGGTTATTGAACGATGAAAATCATATCAATCAACTAGTAGCTTTGCTAAATAAAATGTATGCGTGACATCTAGAAATAGAATCACCTTGCATTGCTTATTGGTTTCATGAATGAAATGCAATTAGGCTGTTAGAGTGAATGCATGAAAGTGTTATTCGTTAACCCTAGTTTAAAGAGGAATGCATGATTTGTGGAGTTTGAGCAAGAGTCTATTGCATGATAAGTCATTATCCCATGCATTTACAACCTTAGATGGATTCGAAATCCTAGAATATCTCTCCCATATAGAATTCCGCATAAGTTGCATCGTGCATTTGTTTAATTAGCATTATCCTTAATTACCCCTTGTTGATCGCTTAGTCTTTTCACTTCTAATCCTAATAGCTTAGATAACGAATTGAAAGCTATAATTCTAGTATTTGACACCTTCTCTGTGGGATCAATATTTGTATTACTACACAAGACCCTGTATGCTTGCGGGAATCTTGTCAATTTGTTAGATGTCCAAAATATTTTATGGATTAAATTGGTTCACATGTAGACACGAGTATGACATGAACTGTTTGTGCCATAAATTAGGTTGACACGACTTTGCTTACACGCATGACCTGGACAACAATACCTCATTCTAGGTCCAAGTGAGTTTAGCAATCAAGACCTGGATTGCCACCTCTGGGTGGCGGACAACACCCATGCCAATTTTATGCCAAACCATGAGTTAACAGCTTAATATTGGCATATATACAGCAAATTTTCTTACAAGCTTCTGTTTCGATGTGCATCATTGGTCAAGATCACAAGTGACTTCTTCTGGACAAATGTATATAATGCTGGAGACTTCCAATATAGAAGAACATTAATATGGATATAACAGAGAAAACATATCTTCAGAACAAAATTTCTTTCAGAGTTGCATATGCATGAATCCATCCTGACTTCCACAAATATTTTTAATAATCGTCACTTTGCTCACCTTAGCAAGATCACCAAAATTGATTGGCAAGACTTCAGCTGATGGACCTTTGGAAATGTCAGGAGTTATAATGACATAGTCATTTAATTTCAATTCAATTGCATTTCCAGATTGATTGTGAACTTTAAGTTCAGGACCCACTGTATCAAGCATAACCTGAGATGATGGAGCAGCAATCTGAGATCCTTTCCGAAGTTTTAATTTTGCACCAACTAATTAATTTCACAAATTCATATAGGCAAGGATGGACAACACTGGGCTATAAAAAGAATGACATTCTGCATAAGTCAAAGGCATATGGATTAATCAACTGTTTTATTATATGCATATAAAGAGATGTGTACACGGTTAGAAGAGCATAGTATAAAATTTGCAAAACTTCAGTACAACCAAAACAGTGAAGTGCAATGTGCACTAGACACACGTAGCTTCATGTAAAGTCAGATGAATAAGGTATATGCTCATGAATTAATTATTCTAAAAACTGTATGGATTGTATATTCAACAATATTATGTATTCTGGTAGTCCAACATAGATTAGCAAAAAGAATATGCAAGTTTCTTGAGTTTCTGGTTTGTGCAAAACAAGAACCATACTTGAGCCTAGTTCAGATAACCATCCAATAAAATTCTTAGAGTTTCTACTTAAAAAAATGCTATGAGTAGGGTCATCTTCTTTCTTTCTTTATTTCTGAGAAAGGGTTAGATCTGTCTTTTACATTTGATAAGCTATTGATCACATGGTTGTAATCACTTTAAAGAACTCCATTTTATCCAAAAGTTCTTATTGCATTTGCCAAGTGGTAACATCGATCTCAATGGGAAATGGTTCAAATAACAACTTACAGCACATAGCTTTTCCACATTTTTCACAGCTGTCCTCAAGTTGTCAAGAGTTTCCTGATGGTATTCAGCAGTAAGCCAGGAAAAATCAAAGCGTGCAACTGGTCAAACAAAAAGGAGATAATAACATGTACATAAGTTCTTGAAGTGAAAGAAAAAGTTTCATAAAGCCTCGTCAAAAAAAGTGTCATAAGTATTTGGTACACAAACCTGACATCCCGGCCTTAAGGCATGCCTGAATTGTTTCAACTGATCGTGACTTTGGTCCAAGAGTGCCAACAATTTTAGTCAGAGATGGGAAGAATTTCTGAAATTATGAATATGATTAGTACCGTTGTAATTGAAAGATGAAATGAATTGTAGTTGACAATCGGATTCTGCAGAAGCACGGTTAAATTTCTGCACGAGTTCTCAGCATTAACCAAACGGCAGAAAAAGAAGATATTTCATTGATTATAGGACGATGGAAATGGTGGCAAAAGATTTCCAATAAATGTAATTACCAAATAGAAGGATAAAATGCAATCCGACCAACCATATTATTTATCCAATTACAAATAGGCATTGTTGTCATTCTGTCCCTCATATTTCATAAGTCGTAATACTAACAAAATATGAATTCCTAAACGGAAAAAAGAGAATTTTTTCAATCATTTGCTTGCTTCTCTTTGTGGACGTTCACACTCAAAGATATCATGCACTCAGGGAAGAAACTTGTTCGACATTGCCTCTCCAAAATCTTAGCATTAACCAAAATCGAACTTTTAGCATTTTCCAACACGAATCTAGCAACGAGATCGAACCTTCAGGCAATGCCGTTAGATACATATAAAAAAAAAAGAAACGCGGTAAGAACCTAAATTTGGACGTCATCCGAAAGAGAAATCATCGCAAAATCGAATGCACCGCCGACTAATCGAACAGAGAAGCTTACGGCCTTGGGAGGATCGAGCACTGAGGCGACCCGTAGGCTCTCCTCCAATGCCATCTGCATCCCATGCATCGCCGCCAATTAGGGTTCCGATCGGGGACACGTCGTCGGGATTGTTTCTTAGGGCTTCGATGCGATTCCAATACGAGAAGAGAGGACGCAGAGGAGGAGCTGAGAGGGCTGGAAGTGGAACGCAACGCAGCGCTCTATTTAAAGGTTTGTGGATTGGGTCCCACAGGCGAAGGTGGTGGGGTCACACTGTTTCGTTCTTTTTGTGAGTGATGTGGAAATTGTGTGGTCACTGTTAAGTGGTCCGATCGAATGGGAGTTGGTGAGTTTGCGTGTAGGAAGCGCGCGTAAGTTACTTTTGTGTAGGAAATATTAGGATTCCTCTTTTGTGGGTAAAGTAGACGTGTATAGTTATATTTTGGCGGCGAGAGGAACGTGGGACGGTTGGGGAGACGATTTGGCAGAATTAATTGTCACATAACTCTACTATAAAATTAAATTATTAAAATTAAAAAGAGTCGAAATATATATAAAAAAGATTTATTAATAAAATAACACTAATACAAATTAAAGTCAGAATATCTAAATATTAATTAAAATAATTTATTCACTGAACTATTAGATATTTTTTATAATTAATATTTTATTTTATTTATTAATTACGATTATTAGTATATACAAATATATATATATATATATATTATACATTAAAAAATTAAGTGGTCGAGATTTTCTACTTATAGCATGAATTCACCCTGCATTAAATGCATGACAATATTTTCAGTTCAAGAATAATTTAATTTAGATGTTTCAACCTTAACGATGAAATTTTATATGTATGGAGCAAAATATGTTTCAATATATTTTATTTTTTTTATTATTTAATTCTTGTACCGTATTAAAAGATTACATTTTATCCTTTTGAGATTTTGCTTTGAAAATTCTACTTAGGTCCCTATTGTGGCACTATGATACATGTGGAATTGCAAACTAAATTGCATATGAGCTAACAATTTATTCTTCAGTTTCTTACGAATGCTCTGATTGATGCTCATTTGAAATATAGCTCTCATTCCGTATATCGATATATTGTTACGAAATCGAACTACGTATAAGGTCAACACGTATCAGGAGCAAAGTACACCGAAGGATGCATGCATGGAGATGGGATAGAGAACTGTGTTTGGTCGTGATTTTTCTTGGTTCTAAGCATGACTTAATAAAATATTTTTCATACTTGCTTTTTTTAAAATGGATATTTGGTAAAAAAAATTACCTATATTTGCTCACAATTCAATAAATAAAAACTACTTTTGTCTACTTTGTTAAAAAGTTTTTCAACTCTTCCGTGAAAAAAAAAATCTTTACATAAAAGCACATAAACTTTCCTTAAAAAATTTAGATCCTCCAAACCGTAGCCTTAGAAGAAGGGCACAATAATTTTTTAAAGTGCTAGCCAACTCCTCATTTTTTTTAGTTTTTTTTTCTCAAATAAAGTTGGGAGATCTATTATAAATTAAATATTGAAGGTCTTGAATGGAGCTAAAGTTCTGAGATCATTGATAAAAATAATTATTTTTTCTCTTAAATATCAAAAGAATATTTACCTACAAACCGAATTGAATTACGTTCCTTTCTTTTCCTTCGTTCTCTTTTCTTAACGGTTAGAACTAATATTTTAAGTTCTTTCTATATCTTTAACTAAATTAACTTAATGCATTCTAGGAAAAAAAATAATTTATAACTATCAATCAACTTCTATAAGATTTTGATTCTTTACTAAAAAATAAAATGTCAAATTCGGTTGGGATCAAGGTTGTTAAGATCGAGATCTTACCTAAGATCGGAAGATGATTATAAGATCGACGATCGGACAAGAATCGTTTGATTGTGTGAAAGATCTTATAAAGATCATAAAGATCCTACGACTTAGATCGTAGGATCGGTAGGGGGTTAAATATAAGAAGCTCGTAAGATAGATCGTAAAAGATCGAGATCTTGACAATCTTGGTTGGGATGATTTATTTCTACATATTTCCTACTAGATCAATTGCCAATATTTCGTAAAAGGAAAAGTTAATGTATATCTATAGTTACAATAAAAGGCTAGCACAATAAAAGAAACAACTTATTAATAAAATGTCTTAGAATTATTCTCTAGAATTAATCTAATGTTACACTATTTAATTATTCTAGTAAAAATATCAACGGCTAAATAAAATAATAATAGACGCCTTGTCTTATTTGTCCTCCAATCGTTGATCCCAATATGATATTTAACATATTTCTTTCGGTCGAAATACACCTTATCATTTTGATTGAATAAAAATCCCCAAGAATTTTTTTGTTTGGGTCAGTCATTTCATTCTATCGGCTTTTGATAAAAGGTTATTTCCGTTAACACTTTATGTACTATAATTTTTTTTCACGAGTAATTTTAAAATATAATTCTACCGATATTAGTCCGTAAACTATTTTTGTTTTGACATTTTAGTCATCCTGTCAATTTTTCGTTAAAGTTAATTCTTCATATATATTAAATGATGCATGTATCCTTACGTAAAAGTTTAAAATATATTTTTATCTTTTATTATTTATTAGTTTAAAATACTTATACCCTTTTGCTAATCCTTTATTAGATTAATAAAATAAGTAATAAAAGATAAAAAATATTTTAAACTTTTACATGAGGGTATAAATGTCATTTAATAAATATGAAAATTTAAGGCGTAAGCATTGTTATAGTTGACGTGATTATTTATGATAAATTTTTTCATGACAAGTGCTCCAATGATCTTCATCCAAGAGAAATATCCATACTTTATTGGTCACACTGGTTATCTTTGATTCATCGCCTTATGTGATGCAAACTTGCCAATATCCGCATCTTCAATCCAACTTAGAAAAAATCTTGGCTTTCCCAATCGATTGAACAAATCACTCGCCAAAGAATCAAGTACTTTTGTGCACTGTCAACTTATTCAAAGCCCTATAATCAATGCACATTCTTAATTGATCCATTGCCTTTTTTTGAAACAATATCAATGCTCCAAAATGTGC
Source organism: Pontederia paniculata (assembly GCA_001647135.1). Lineage (NCBI taxonomy): Eukaryota > Viridiplantae > Streptophyta > Magnoliopsida > Commelinales > Pontederiaceae > Pontederia > Pontederia paniculata. The sequence continues at coordinate 57,846 of LTAE01000588.1, forward strand.
TTTTGATGATTGAATGAAACTTACCTTTAATAGTTCTCCTAATTGTGTCTGAAGTTCCTCTAACTCCGCCGGCGCCATGCAGTAAGGACCCATCGCTGGGGTTTCGCTCCATAGATCAATTCAGTTTAATAATCCACTCCTCTGCTAGACGGCAATTTCTGAGCCAACTCTTGGGCCACCACTTCGGTAAACTTTTCAAGTATTGTTTAATGCTAGATAGGTCTATACTTTCTTTGAAACCCCTTTCCCCACTTGCATAGCCAACAACATCTTGTTGTTTATGCATGCTCTGGTTAAGGGCATGTTGCATAGTCTTCCTTGTGACACGAAAGTGAGAACTTCATGCCTAGGGCTAACTTATGATCGTACATGTCAACTTGGTCTTCCCATTCGCCCATCCGCATGGAGGGGACTCCGTGGGCAACTCCTCGGATAGGTTGCGACGCGGCGTTCACATTCTTGATCAGTCCTAGTTCTTAAGGTTTTAACAGCGGAGCCATTGACCAAAATATCAACGAAGACCAACCCTTTTGTAGAGGGTTTGGTCTTTCTTACTAGCATACTTGTGGTCGCGGCCATAAGCGCCATGATGACCCCTATGCCCCAGAGTTGCCTTAGAAATTGCCGCCTAGGAGATGAGTGGATCATGAAATTGAATTGATCCCTGGAGCGAAACCTCCAGCCATGGGTCATTACCACATGGTGTCGTTGGAGTTAGAGGAACTAAAGACATGTTTCATTCGACTATCAAAAGCACCTTCTGGAGCGCCAATCTTGTTCCAAAAAAAGTACGATGGATTGTTAAGAATGTGCATTGATTATAGGGCTTTGAATAAGTTGACGGTATGAAACAAGTACTCGATTCCTTTGGTGAGCGATTTGTTCGATCAATTGGGGGAAAGGCAAGATCTTTTCTAAGTTGGCTTTAAGATTCGAATTTTGGAAAGTTCGCATCGTCGAAGGTGATGAACCTGTGACAGTACATGTCCTATGAGTTCTTGATAATGCCTTTTGGGTTAACAAATGCCCCTGCGACATTTTCAACATTAATGAATAAGGCTTTTCACTTACTTTCGGACAAGTGTGTTGTGGTTTATCTTGACGATATTGTGGTAGAGTCCATATAAGAACATGTCCATCACTTGGAAGAGGTTTTCTAGTTGCTTAAGCCAAATGAACTTTATGTAAAGAGGAAAAAGTGTTGTTTTGGACAAGCAAAAGTAATGTTCTTAGGACACCACATCAAGACGGGCGAAATTCGCATGCTTTCGGTGAAATATCAAGTGATCTAGAAATAGGATCCCCCATCCAATATTTCGGAGTTACGTTCTTTTTTGGGGTTAGTGAACTTTATAGAAGGTTCATCGAGGGCTTCACGCGTCGAGCAGCCCGTCTCACCGACTTGCTAAAGAAAAATATTTTGTGGACTTGGGGAGACAAGTGCCCGAACACCTTTGAGGATTTGAAGATGACAATCATGCAAGAACCTTTCTTACGTCTTTCGGACTGTGAAAAATCCTTTGAAGTGCATACCAATGCTTCAGAATTTGAGTTTTGTTCCTGTGAATGGTGCTTCAAATTATTTTGTTATTTACTTGAGTTTCAGCCTAGAACTGTACTATTACAGTAGCATCAATCTTTCATCTGATTCAGTCTTCATTGAAGACTGGTTCAAACTAGAAGACCTCAACAGTTTACTTGATTTAATTGAATTTTAACCTTTATGCATGTTCTTATTTGAGCAATTATTGAATATCTGCATGCACTATGCTTTAGTAATATTAATCAAATATCCAAAAGGGTAATTCATGATAGAGCAATTAACTTGGCGTGGTTGGAGTTTTTCAGAAGATATGATTGGTCAACATATGGACTTTGTGTTAGCATCTTAATCATCATTCTTATTTGTTTTCTTTGGCGAGATTCAATCTTATATAAAATGACTCATTTTCTTCAAGTTATTTAAGATTTCTGAAGTCTCCGTCTGGCTAATTTTGTAATCATGGTTAGTAGGATTGCAATCCTGCTACAAATGAAATGACCCATTTCACATATGTAAGAAATTTAGTTGTCTTGAAAAATAATCAGAACTTTTTTCTGCTCCAGATTCTGTTACAGTTTTATGGAAACAATAATGAAAAAAGAATTAATACTTCAATAGTATATTTCCTCCATACATTTGTCAATTTTTTTTGACAGGTCACCTTGTTTTCTCTTTCATTTTTAGGACAATTCAATACTGTTTCCTGTGATAGGGATTTGCCACAGCAATGTATAAACTTCGTGACATATAATTTATCAGATTGACATGTTGGAAGCTCTGCTATATGATCTTTTCAGGTGATCCAAAGATTTTAAGAGGCTCATGGCTTAATATATGAAAAGAAAATATTAAAAATAAAGGGCATAAGTTTTATCGGTGAAAGTTGAATTCGAGACCTCTCGATACTAAAATTGAGGAATGAGACATTGTATCAAGTCTTTATTATTAGCAGTTACTTGTTTTACATTGGGGCGCCGCTGCATTTCATCACCAATAATGATCTTGGCACTGGAGTTGGGCAGGTGAAAATCCTTCTCCGATAGTTTATTTGCTGCGAAACTACGTACATAGTTTATTGTTTATTGCTAGAATCAGTCCTCTGTAACTGCGAAATGTCCGGGAACTAAATTTTTTCAATGTTTTAAGAAATTATAATAATATTTTTTTTCGCATTTGAAAAAGTTCTGATATGACACTTTTTAACTACAGTTTTTTCACGTAATTTTTTTAAAATTAGTTTATTATACTTCTAAATACTGCCCCTAAACCCTATTTCTCATTTTTCAACCAAATAGACATCTTTACAATTTATGAGTTATTTTCGACTGCATTAATTGCATAAATAAGAAGAAGTAGAGAATAAGTTAGTCTTGCTTTGGACAAGAATAGCTCTATTTTTGTTAGATTAAGGTTATTGGATTAAGTAAGGAATTTTAAATATAGGAATTTGCTTTTTCATGGAAGCTTGGTATTATTCTGCTGTACATTGTACATCTGATTATTTGATCAATCTTTTCATTTCCGCAGAAGGGACTTTTTACTATGCTTTGTATAGGCAAAAGAATGATATTACTTCCTTTTTTTTCGTTTCAACCTATTATTATCAACACTTCATTAATTTGATGTTCAGATGAAAAGAGGGAGATAAATATAAGTCAATTTGATAATTTCAGAAATTATAGATTACGAACTTTTGACTTCAAAATGTGAGCTTTCTAAATATCATACTCATAAATCATGGAGCTTAAAAGAAAATTAATTACTCGAACTTTTTCGGTAGGTTGACTATACATATCTGTAAACTTCTTTTCATAAATTTACTTCATCCAAGGTCCAAAAGCATAAAATTTTATGAAAAGCTTGAAAACTTCACGTGACAGCAAAGTTCAATTTGTGCGAGCGATAATCAAGATAAAGAAAGAGGAATCCATCGATGCCTTCTTTTGGGTGATGCAGTACAACCTCTGAAATTTTGTTTATGATATCTATTTCACCATTGCACATATAGCTTCAGCCTGAACTTAGTAATTTGCTATGCACAAGAAGGCTCAAATTGCTTATTAATTACATTTTGAGAATTCAGTAAATTTTTCTTTTATATTTCCTTCTTCATCTTTTTTCTTAAACACGCATTAGCAGATGAGATTGGGGTAAAAATACAAAGCTTATATCAAAGCAAAAGTAGTCTTCACTGCATTGTCATTATACGTTACCTACCTAACTATATTATCACTTATTAAATTATCGAAAATAGAAATTACTTTATTTAGTATGCATGTCCGTAATGATATGAAAAATCTCAGTCCACACAATAATTCGCTTAGGATTCAGACTAACCATATGATCTTAGTGATAATTCATTATTTTCTTAGCCTACTTTTTTTTAGTTAAGAAGGATAAATATTTCATATGACACACATTACACAATTTTATCGTTTTATCGTATTGCATTATGAGCTTCGATTTTTATCAATTTTTAATATCGTGTTCCATTCACTCATTGAGTCATTTAATGCTCATTCATCTCTCTCCATTTTGCGAGTGATGACTATTAGCTCTGCTATGTGATGAGCATGGACTTTAAGATTATTGAGTGAAGTCGAGTACGAAATAGTGTAGTCTAGTTATCATTTGATCATATATAGTGTGTTTGACAATCTCTATCATTTAATTTATTATACAAAAAAATAATAAATAATGTACGTTTTTTTATCAAAGTACTCTTGAAAGAAATAGTTAAGTGTATGTATTTATATAAATTAAATTTGAATTCTTTAAACTTAATCACAAACATATACTCTAAACAAATAAAATTTATACATCAAATAAATAAATAAACAAATATAATAAGTAGTATATAATTTTCTAAAACTGATAATAGAAAATTAACAATAAACTATTTATTATTTATGATATATGAATAATCTATTATCTTAAAATTAGTAAAAAAATATCAATAATTTATTTAATGATAATGATAAAAAATATTTCTATAATGATTAATACTTATTATATTAATTAATAAAATATTATATTAAATTTATTTATTTAAATAAAATTTTAAAGGACGAATACGATAAAAATTGATAATATGAATTGACATATTTTTTATGGACAATTCAGATTATCACTTCACGAATAATTTATAGATTCTACAAAATTAAAATAAGTGAACACAATAGACTCAAATAATTTAATAATATAGTATCTAAATTTATATTATCTTGGCGCTCAATGTTTTTCAATATCTAAAAATTTGTAAAAAGGAAATTAATTTATCTCCACATTATTTATGCCCACTAAGAAAGCAAAATCTAGAAATGGACTTCCACGTTCTCCTCACAATTGCTGACTCGTGGGCTTCCGAGAAGACCTTGCAAATGTGCATGAGTAGACATTTATGTTCTAGATTTCTGGAATCTATTTAGAGAAGCTTCCTATGGATTGCGTACTATATTTTTTTTTACTGGCCATGCAATTAGTCCCCATGCACGGCACCAAACGTCCATTTGTACCACGTCATGCAAGCACCAAAAACAACGGCAAACATTTATTCCATTCATTCATGTACGATCACTAAAATGATATCTATCAAAAATGTGCACTAGAGAACATTAAAAACAAGGAAAACCAAAGGAATTCACTAGAATTTTTAACAAATCTATTTTTTTAATTCGGAATCCATGACTTAAAATTTGAGATTTTTTTTTTCATCGTGATGTTTACAAGAAAATTAGTAAAATACTCTTTTTTATAACTCATTAGCGTCTAGCATTATTAGCACCGACCTTAGTGTTCCATGATAATAAAAAATAATAATCAGAAATCGAATTGAAGCTTAATTATGATTAATTAAGTGTAAGATAATTTTGTAGATATCAACGTCAATGACACAAAATTACAATATCATGATGTAATGAATTATATTGGCAAAAACAAAATCAAACTTTAAGTTTGCACATATAACCTAAACTTTATTCATTAAATAGAAATCACAAATTTCGCATTTTTTTATCGAATTTAATCCAAAAATTTTTATTAAATTCATTTTTTTCTTATACCTATCGTCATAATATCTTTTTTTCTAAAAAATATTAAGTTTGATGTGGCAAATTTATATGGCTAAATGTGCATTTATACATATACACACACACTTGTGTGTGTGTGTGTAATTGAGTTCATTGTTTTAAAATTAACTAATTCTACCATTCATAAATTTATATCATCCATTTCTATTTTATATTATTTATTGAATAACTAATTATAATATATTTAAGAATAATGATCATTAATAACTCACATAAAAATACACAATTATATTTTTTCTATTATTTTGATATTTTAAATTCAAAATACTAATATTATTGTATATATATGATATTCACTTATCCAATGAATTCATTATATCATGCATAGTAATATTCTTAAAAAAATATTATTAGATGTGAGAAAAAAAAATTAAAGTATATATTTTTTATTTAATAAAAAAACTTATGTAATTTTAACCAACAAATACAAGCTTAAATTATATATGTCATAAACATAAAAAATGAGACTTCTTTAAAGCAATTGTCCCATTTCATGAGATCATTAACAAATCATCAATATAATTTTTTCGATTAAGATAACTCAAAACTTAGGATTTCGCATCATCATGTTGACCCCCTAGCTAGATATTGCAGAAATATGTAAGCACATGAAGAACAAAGGGATCCATCAATTGAACTGCCCAATGTCACAAAATCAAACACTGGCCAACATCAGTCCACAGGTTTAGGCAGCATGATTTGAGCACTCAACATTAAAAATTGAAGGCTATGAAACAGAAGTTCCTCATAGTCCTCTTTGACAAAAAAAAAATATCCATGGAACTTAGCAATTAATTAAATATGTAGAAAAGATTCAAATGGTTCACGTAGTTGTATATAAAAGGAAAAAAAATAGCATGTTGCATGCACCAACATAGAAAAGGGACAAAACCAGCTTGGAAACCCATTAGCGGATTGGGAGTTGTAGTTTTGGTTAAATTAATGTCAATGGTTTACATTGGCACCATGGTTAAAAAGATCACCACCAATTTGGAACATTTGACTAAAAAATTTGTTTTCAGATTATTTCAAGAAAAAAATAAATTGTAAAATAAAGCTAGTGGTCGACAATTAAACTATTTTTTAACAACATTTTTTTTATAAACAAAGCTATATATTAAAATTATTTAATTAGTAGTTATTTAGAAAAAAAAGCATAAGGTTAAAGTTATTTTCTAAAACAATATTGCCTTCCCAAACTTATTTTTAGTACAACAGACATATTTTCAGTAAAACAACACAATTAGATTATTGTATAGATTTAAACTAAGATTTGTCGTTTATTAGCATTATCAACATTTTGAATGTCTTAATTTATTTATCATGTAATACACTATTTTTTAGTCAATAATCTGCCAATTAAAAATCGACCAATTTATTTATTTATTTATTTATTTATTTATTATTATTATTATTATTATTATTATTATTATTATTATTATTATTATTATTATTATTATTATTATTATTATTATTATTATTATTAGCTCAATCTACACAAAGGCATATGTAATCACTGCTCTGTGTTAACATTGCATCCCCGGAAAGTTACTAATCCAGTTTCAAAATGACAGTATCAAGACCTTCGATATGTCTTAAGAAAAATATGCTTGTCTTGTAATGGATAACTTAGTCATCATTAGACACCAATTAATACTTACTTCTAAACATACCAAATGCTAATTTTTTTATAAGATAATTTTGACTTGTTACGTCATGTCTAACATCACAAGCAAAGGGGGCGGCAGCAGCAGCGCAGCTCGCTCACAGGTGCCAAGTTGTAGTGACCTTATTGGACTACAAGCAAATCACAAAAGCCATTAAAAAAATAAAAAAAAAAGAGGCTTAGAATTCCGGATGGCCAAAACCAGCGTGGTAATAGGATCTGAAGGCTTAGTGGTTTTAATGGGAGAGCGCCTGCGGTATGTTGGAGCTTCTGGGGGGCATCTGGTGAGAGCACATATGACATATTCCAGTGGTTGAATGCTATATATACCCTCTGCTGCCACCACCCCAATTCGTCTCCAACATATTTGCTTGAGAAGCACAAACCATTCTTTGTTTTGTTTCAGAGAGAGAGAGAGAGATGGCGAGTACAGCAGGTCAAGTGATCAAGTGCAGAGGTATGTATGTCTCTTGTGACTGGTTCTTAGATTGTTTTCATGATCTGATGATAAGATTCTATTGCTGTTTTTTGCTGCACCGACACAGAATCTATGACATTCCTGTGATTGGTTAAGACTTGTTGGTTTCTTTTTGGGTTACTGGTTTCCTGGATTTAGTTTTGCCTCATTTGTCGACTGTTAGTACCTAGTGAGGATCTTGTAGTAGTGTTCTGTCAGCAAAATTGGATCACACTGATCTAATTGGAAAAAAAATTTCAGAAGGAAAAGAGAATTAATGAAGTGACCAACTTTACTCTTTCGATCGACAAATGACATGAGAAAATGAAGTAGTACTTCTTTTTGTTTGAAAATTGATGTTGGATCGGGGAATTTGGTGATTTTGGAGTTGAGTTGTAATGCTGATGCCGTGTTCGTGTCCTGTGTCGATTCATCGATGCAGCTGCGGTCGCATGGGAGGCCGGGAAGCCGCTGGTGATCGAGGAGGTGGAGGTGGCGCCGCCGCAGGCGATGGAGGTCAGGGTCAAGATCCTGTTCACAGCACTCTGCCACACTGATGTCTACTTCTGGGAAGCCAAGGTATCTATCTGAACATGAACTCTCCGATCTCAGATCGATGGGTTTAACGAAAAAAAATATGATTAAAATGCTTGTGGCCTTGATGTTTCTCTGCAGGGGCAAACTCCTGTGTTTCCAAGGATCTTTGGCCATGAAGCAGGAGGGTATGCTCTCTCTCTCTCTCTCTCTCTCTCTCTCTCTCTCTCTCTCTCTCTCTCTCTCACAACTGAACAACTTGTTTTGATGCTGTCAGGATCGTGGAGAGCGTCGGCGAGGGCGTGACGGATCTCGCTCCGGGAGACCACGTCCTTCCCGTCTTCACGGGAGAGTGCAAGGAGTGCGCCCACTGCAAGTCCGAGGAGAGCAACATGTGCGACCTCCTCAGGATCAACACCGACAGGGGGGTCATGCTCGGCGACGGCCAGTCGAGGTTCTCCATCAAAGGGAAGCCCATCTACCATTTCGTCGGAACGTCCACCTTCAGCGAGTACACCGTCACCCACGTCGGTTGCCTCGCCAAGATCAACCCCCAGGCGCCCCTCGACAAAGTCTGTGTCCTCAGCTGCGGCATTTCCACTGGTGAGTTGATTTTCTGTTAATCTGAGACCAATTGATGAATTCTAGCTAGGAACAGCAGCAGAAAGTGCTCTAATTCCTTTTGATCCACAGGTTTTGGTGCAACTGTCAACGTCGCAAAGCCGCCGAAGGGTTCAACGGTGGCCATCTTCGGCCTCGGAGCTGTAGGCCTTGCTGTGAGTGTCTTCAGTTGGAATTTTGATGCTGTTCCTTATCTCGTAATGTTTATGAAGATAACTCAATTTCTTGGATTGATAGGCTGCTGAAGGAGCAAGGTACTCGGGCGCATCCAGGATTATCGGTGTGGATCTGAACCCGGCGAGATTCGAGGAAGGTAAGATCAGTCGGGGTTAGCCATTTCCTGTCTTTGGATTAGTTTTGTACTGATGTTGTTCAATTGACCTCCAAGTTACCTTTCTTGTTCAGCTAAGAAGTTTGGAGTAACTGAGTTTGTGAATCCAGCAGACCACAACAAACCAGTGCAAGAGGTTTGTGGATTCCAGGGATTTGTTTTGCTTGCTCCTTATTGCTCATGATACCAACAATCTGAACTCTTTCTCAGGTTCTGGTTGAAATGACTAATGGCGGTGTCGACCGCAGTGTCGAATGCACCGGCAACATCAATGCGATGATATCTGCGTTCGAATGTGTTCACGATGTAATTTCTCAGATTCTTGAAATAAAATTGCACGTCTGAGATGGTAGAATTTCAGGTCATTGCAATTCTGATAAATGCTGCTTCTTTTTGGTTCAGGGTTGGGGTGTCGCTGTGCTCGTCGGCGTGCCGCACAAAGAAGCTGTGTTCAAAACGCACCCCGTCAACTTCCTGAACGAGAGGACCCTCAAAGGCACCTTCTTTGGCAACTACAAGCCACGCACCGACCTTCCTTCGGTCGTCGAGATGTACATGAAGAAGGTAAACTGATCATCTGTATCAGGAAGATCTTAACTATATCAATTGAGTCACAGCCATATCAGTACCACACTAATTCTTTCTCCATTATATATGTATGGATGTGCAGGAGCTGCAACTTGAGAAGTTCATCACTCACAGCACAACTCTCTCCGACATCAACAAGGCCTTTGATCTGATGCTCAAGGGAGAGAGCCTCAGGTGCATTATTCGCATGGATGGCTAAGAACAGAGCTGCGGCTTCTGCTGCTGTTTACTGGAAATCTGGAAACTTTGCTCAATAGGAAAACTGTTTGTTTTCAGGTGGTTTTTTGATATAGAATGTAGGCTTATGGTCGGTATACTGAAATAAAAGGGGCAGGTGGCCAGATGACAGTTTGAGTTCCACAAGGTTTTGGTGTCCTTTGTACTTCTGTTTCTTGATATGAAATTTAAAATTTCCAAGTTACATATTTCGAAATTGCAGTTCATGCTCACTAATATCATCAAGATAATGCTCTTCTCAATTATTTAAACTTTTGAAACTGTTGGCAGTAGTTAAACTAAATTGAACATAATATCAAAAGTTGAGATGCCTTTAATTTAAATATTGATAAAGCTTAAAGTTTTGACTTTACAGTTTATGATCTTTAATATATTGTGCAGGAAGATTCTCTTACTCCTTAAATGTTAATGCTTAGGCAATTAGTGAGCTTGTAATTTGGGTTGTACTAAACTTATTTTTCAAGCCCTGTCATTAAGATGCATTTGCCACTGGATTTTCTTGAATCCAGAAGGAAAAAGGATTACTAATGGAGCCATAAATACTGCTATGCACCTCCATTTTTCTCTTATAAATTAGAAGGATCAAAATAATAACAAAGCTTATCTATCAACGAAGTTGGAGCGACATGAAGTATAAAAAAAATTATAGTTATGTGTGTGATTCAGGGTGAAAGAGAGTAGTCCATGTAGAAATAGAGGAGGAGGAGGAGGCTCCTTCTCAAAATTGGATCAGGGAATGGCCAATGAGGTTTGGCTCATGGCCTTAGGCACAAACAAAAGCTGTAAGAACAAACCCAAATTAGCTTCTATCGACTGATCATCACAATCTGCAAATGGGAAAATAAACATGTTTATTTTTCAACATTATTAGAAATATTGCCTTATTAGAAATTAGTAATATGCTGATAACTTCTAACTAGTAGTTGGCTAATTGATATGTTAAATATATGAGCTAAAGATCATGTAGTAATTAAGGTCGTGCAAGATACTACCCAAAAAGAAACAAATATAAGTCCGTGTGAGAAGGCCTAATTAAATTAAATCTCCATGTAAAATATTTTTAAGAACCCTAATTGTGATATGGGCTTGGGCCCTTGTCTCATTACTAAGGGGGCGAAGGCAATTGTAAAAATTATTTGCTTTTTCTTTTTTTTGTGCAGGGAAATAATGCTAAAATTATAATATATTATGGTGTCAATGTGGGATAAAAATGCATCCAAAAACAATAACATGTATTTTCTTCGTACTTATGAGGTGCACCAATTAAATTTAAGAAAATAAAATTTAATAAGTCATGTCCCCTATATTTTCTTCGTCAGTCATTTTTTTACATATTTTTTTAATTTATATTTGTGAGACTTTTAGTCTTGAAGAATAGTTTTCTTTTTATTACCAATTCATTTACACATTTTTATTACTTTTTCTTTGAAAAAATCACACACTATCTTTTATTGTCGCCGCAAACAGTTGTTATTTTTGGGCTTTGCAACATCGTCCATAAAAAGTAAAGAATATTTTTTATATCTCAAATCGATAATCTTGAAGAATTGATGAGAGAATTCAAACATAAACAGATGCATGTGTGGCTTTTTTCAGGAAACAAATTTGAGATGACTAAAAATGAAAACCCAATTGCATATATATTTTAGAAAAAGGAGATCTCCACTAAATTATGACTTACTTTTTCGTGTTATAACACTAAATTATAGCCTTATAAATTTTAGGCCTAAAAACTTATTTGGTTTACAAGTCAAGTCTTTCTGTCAAATTTCATATATAATTAGGTTCACTTAAATTAATTTTAGTGATTATGAAATATCATTTTTACTCTTAATTTTTTAATATAAAGAACCCAACAAGATGAGTGCCTTAGGATCATATTGTTATATCTTGATGTTTTGTTTTTACCATTTTTTATATATTATTAAAGAAGTAAATGCACATTTGGTCTTTTATAAGTATTAAAAAAGTTAATATATCTTCATGTTGAATTTGATAGAAGAGCATGAGTGGATCAGAACGAATTTGGAAACTAAAATTTGCAGCTTTATTGTTTAGGATATATTAAAAAATTATAGTTTGTGTATCTTAGAGTTAATAACCTTTAAAAAACGCATATAATATCTTTGTTTTCTTAAAAAAGAAACAAAAATGGGGGCTTCCAAAGAAGCCCTCATTCACCTCTCATTTGGTTATTTACATCAAGATCTTTAAACAAGTGACTAACAGTATAATTGTCTACCAGATTGATGAGCACTAGTGAAGATATTATGATAAACTAAATAAGAAGTTAAAGTCGTAATTATTTAAATTAGGGTTGATTGGCGATATCAGAAAAATAATTAAGCAAATCCCACGTTTTGTTTAAGAAATACACATCTCTTTTTCGTCTCAAAGAAAAAAAAAATAGTACATGAACATGTTGATAGAGGATTGTGATGCTTGTTTTTTTTTTCTAAAATACTGATATGTATTGTTATTATTTTAGACTTATATTGTACGTAAATAAACTATATTAACAAAAATATTGTACACGTAGATGTACATAGTTAGCAACATCTTTATTAATCATGCTTGTGTTTTGTAAAAACAATAATGAGATAAGTAGACAATGGTTGATTGAAGGATAGCGCGGCTCAATCAGCGAATTAACAATTAATTATCAGTGATTAAAATTTAACGACTTAATTATAACATATAAAATAAGTATTTAGTGAATAGAGTTGTTGAATTCGTTAATGAGTACAAAATGATATAAATGAATTTATCAGTTTCTAACAATATTTTTTTTTATTTCATTATTGTAATGTATAAGTAATTAATTTGTAATAAAATTATTTTAGACATGAGTAAAAAAATTAATTTGTACTCGGGAGATTTTTTTCCCCAACCGAAAAGTGGATTACTTGAATTTGTGTAAGTAGCTATTTAGAAAGAAGTACGGGCGAATTAGGAACTTAAAATCTAACCTCTTCCTACCACGAACTCTCATTTACCCTCTACCTAAACACTATTATTTAAATTAATTTACTAAACATAATACTTTATATGAGAAAAGGATTTGATTAAATCGAACCTCTATATATGCACTCTTTCAAACGATAATTTTGTGCTAGCCAAATGCAGTCCATCAATGAATGTGGATTTATTTTGAATCTTTGCTTTAATTTTGGATTAATAATTCTGAACATTGAAAGCTCCAAATGAGTACTAAAAAGAATGAACATGAGATTATTCTGAATCACATTATTATCTTTCTTGTCTCCACTTCCTTTCTTTCATAAAATGTTTATTAATTTTATTTAAAATTTATATTCTTTTAACACAGCGTGGAGTGCAAGTTTGATGTAAGAAGACTAATTACTGAGGGTAAAAAGAGTATAACAATTTTTTTTTCAGAAGTTTATAGTGCACTTTTCTATTTTTATATAAGTTATGTGTGATATATGAATCTTTAACATATCATTTTTTAATTTTAAATAAATTACAAGTAACATGAATGGGTTGGAGGTGACAAATAGCTCGTCTTCGATTAAGTATATTACAATTTTTATTAAATTAATCGGATGATAAAAAAGATATATACAAGTACTTTCGATTAAGGTCTAGTATCTATGGAGTGAACATCTGATCAATTTGATATTCCAATGAGTACTACAATGATAAATTTTAAGCAATACGATCTTTTTAATCTTTCAACTGGAAATCATTCATCTTTTTTTCTCGCCTCATATGTTAACCAAGTATACCACATGATAGATCTCACTTAGTACGTTCAATGGCAGGTTCACTCCTTAAGGACTCCGTAATATTTTATACGATGATGCTTATAATAGACTTTCTAATAGATAACTAACATTTCCTTTAAAAAAAAGTACGTTCAATGGCCCCACATCACACTTTGCAGGATTTGGATCAGAATATGTTGGATCCCATTGTTTTTGTCGTGTCTCATGGTAGTCAATAACTGTAAGGGAAAAGATAGGGAACTTTTAAATTTTCCAAAGTATACAATTCTATTAACATGTTTATTTATTTGTCAAAGAAATTAATTGTTACGCATCTTCGTTCCAAGTTTCTGGTCAGTGGCAAAATAATTGATTTTAATAGTGATACACGCAAATGATTGATTTATAGTAATAGTTGTCCTTTTAATTTTTTTTCGGTCTCGATTAATATGTGTCTATCCAAAATCGCATGTATAGTTATTTTGTATTTAAAAAAAAATGTACTCGAAATTTATTTAAGTGAGAATAAATTGAATATCGCTTTACTCTAATCTTATTTATACATTTTAATTAATTAATTATGTGAATTTGATTGATAGATTCAATTATTGAAGTTCGAATTAAATAATTAGTAACATCAATTTAATGAAAATAACCTATTTAAAAAATTACAAAGGTAACCAACGGGGTGGGGTAGAGTGGTAAGCGGCTCCTCCTCGCTTAAGCAGGTCTCGAGTTCGAAACCTGTGGATGCAGAAAATCTCCGTTGGGAGTCTCACCTGCCACAGCCAGCCACGCGACCCAGTGCGACACTAAATTAGTCGAGGCTATGGTGGTCCGGACCCAACCTGTGGACAGGTTGCTCCCATGCGCCGTGCGGGTTGGTGAATCGGCACCGCTTCTCGAATACTGGGGTGACAAAAAAAAAATTACAAAGGTAATGAATCGGTCGGTTTCACCACAATTAATGCGATCAAATGGTTTCTTCCTTTCTTTTTTTTTTCTTCTTTAATTACCTCATTTTATTTTACCTTTGTTGATTAGAAAAGTAATGTGTTGCTTGTCAATAAAGTAAACTAGAACAATGGAACGTTAATTAATTAAGCAGCTCAGCCATAATGAAAGCGATTTAACTAAAGTCGATAGCCACGAATTGAATCATTAAATTTAGTAAACATTTGTACCCTGATAGCAATGTGACATTGCCATTTAGAATGCTAAGTAATTATTGATACGAAAGCCCTCAAGAAACTAATTGTGTTTTTGTGGTGCAGCTTGTTGCCACTAAAATGGTGAAGATCGAATTAATGGCACACAGATATGAGATTTAATTCTAATCTATCAGCTATACCATATAATAATGTAACTTATTTTCTTTTCCTTTATCTATACCTGTTTATGTGGTGATGGAAGAGCGTTATATTCAGGGGCGGACCCACATATATTCTGGAAGGGACCAACCCCCCAATATACGTATATACGTATATACGTATATACGTATATACGTATATACGTATATACGTATATACGTATATACGTATATACGTATATACGTATATACGTATATACGTATATACGTATATACGTATATACTAGTAGTTATAGTCAATAAATAAATTAAATACTAACAAATGATCACAATTAGCTAACTAGCATAGTGGATAGGTGATTATGCCAAGCATTTAGAGGTCTAGGGTTCAAATCTAAACTCCTTCTTTATTTTTTTTAATTTATTGTTATATATTTTGGCCCTCTCAAACATTTTGGCCCCCCCTATTTTTTGTTCCTGGGTCCGTCCCAGGTTATATTGAACTTCAAAATCATAACCATTTAGTACTCTTGTTTTATTGAGATTACTCAAAATTCATTAGTAGACTCATCGAGTTAAACCTTAGACACATACATATACATATGTATCATAATTTTGTTCCAAGTGATCACTAGATTCATGTGCTACTTTTAGGATGAAATAGGTGCAAAACATTATGCATGTACTTTTGTGATTTTTTTTGGTAGATTTTTAGGGCTTATTGGTGCCCATGATTATTAGCACTTGACTCATCCGGTGTTTGGACGAACGTAAATCTTGATCAAGATAATGCCTCTAAAATTCAAATTATGAACTACTAGTCTCTTCTCTTTTCAAGATACATCCTTATTAATCCCATAATCAGTTGTGGCAATCATTTCTTGATTGTCTGCTAATATGATAATGAAGATGCAACGACCTTAACTCCTAAGGATTCATTTGGATGTTTAGTGATGAATGAATGATGATGGATAATTTGAAGATGGTTAAGAAGGATTGGTTGAGGAAGATTATTTTAACCTATGTTTGAATAAAAATAAATAATAATGGATGACATAAGATAGCCAACATTTTATTTAGATAAAAATTTAAGAGATGGATAAAAAATAATAATTTTATTAAAAAGATTATTTTACCCTTTCAAATTAAGAAATGATGTATCGAAAAATTGAAAACTAGATAATCAATATTCTGCATACTACGTACAAAAACTTTAGGATCTTTACTTACGTGCATTGAGAAGAATGAGAAAAAATAATTCAAAATAGTAAACAAGATTGAAAGTAAGTTTGGAATAAAAAAGTCTAACCCATCTTATTCCACCAAATTGATGGAATGAAAATATGGTGACTAAGGGTTGTCATACCCCTCCATTCCTTTATACCATCAGAAAGTAAAATATTCAAACTTGAGTTATAATAACCCTTCTCAACCCATCCATAAGTAACCCTCCACATCACCCCCTAACCCGTCCAAGGTTGTCAAACTCTCGAGTGAGACTCTTAAACTCTTTAAACTCTTACGAGTTTAAGAGTTCAAGTAAGAAAAACGAGTCAAGTCGGCATAAACTCTTAAATTATTTATACTCTTAGATTATACTAAAAGATTAATTTTAAAAGTTATGTAAACTCTTATAGACTCTTATAGAGTTTATATGATTTTATACGAGTTTACGATTCTATACTTTACATTTTATATAATAAAATATTTTTAAATATTAAATATTTTATCTAACTAACCTTATTAATAATTACGAGTGATGTTTACAAATAATATATTATGAGTTAAATTATTGCAACTAGATTTAGTGCATTTTTATCTTTCATTACTTTTTTAACTTAATAAATTTCAAAGCTATTAGTTACTCAATAGTTAAAAGTAATAGTTTTATATTTATTATTTTATATTTATGTCATATTAATGTAAAATATATTTTTTTATATATGTGGATCTTAAATATGTATATGATTTTATATTATAGATGCATATTAATTATTTTATAATTTAATTTATTTAGAACATAAACTCTACGAGTTCACTATACAACTTTATGATACGAATTTACAAGAGAGAAAATGAATCTACTTAGACTCTCGAACTTAATAATCTTGAACCCGTCATCCAAATGAGGCCTAAATGTAATATAATATAATATTGAATTTATATTTCCATTACAAAGAAAAGTCATAAGTCACGTGATAAATTAGAAATAATTTATGTCACACCAATGCATTTCTTAGATGAATTGTATAAGCCATCAACCATTTTTGGATAAGTGAATGGAGCCAGTTTAATCTTCATTGGTTCCAACAAATTAGGGTTCGAATCTGCCAAAAGAAGGAAAGTTGAAGGGAGGTTTCAAATTGGTCAGTATAGTACTCATGCATGCATCTTTCCTCCTCTCATCTTATCATTCATATTTGGACACTATCTTATTGGTCCAAATTTCATGATGCATTGTATTCTTATCAACGAACAACATCCACAAAATGTGAAGGATATTTGTCCATTTGGATCAATGATCTGTACTAAGATCTGAAATTGTAAGTACTATGCATCTAAAAGCATATATATGCCCACCTCATAAATAATAATAATAATAATAATAATAATAATAATAATAATAATAATAATAATAATAATAATAATAATAATAATAATAATAATAATAATAATAGAAGTATTGGTGGTAGTAGAATGTACATGCCCATTTGTTTGTTTTCTTCATTAAAACCTTTAGATACAAAATTTATTGTTCAAGTTATAATTCACTTTACTTGATGGCATTTGAAACACAAATGTTTTTATCCAACGATAGAAAGGCATCGGAGTGATAATTGATACAAATAAAAGATTTAAACATATTACTAAAAATATAATTGAGACCCTCAATGCTACTTATTAAAGTTAGGATTAAAACAACTCTCCATTACTCTTTGAGATTTTGCTCACTTGTCATCTCAAATCACATTTCTCATTATGATGAATGAAATTTTTAAATGAGTGTGCGGCTACATATGTTGTATAGAATTCAACCATCAAACATTTTTATTTTGTTGAAAAATAAAAAAAATTGATCTCCAAATTAAAAATAATCGAGAATCCGACTCGATTAGAGCGATGTATTGTACACTAATTATTTTCAACTCTTTTGATTCGTACCTAAAAGAAAAGGCAATATAATTAGTACTAATTTGTTAATGATCTAAATCTATCTATTCACACATTACTGTTTAAACAGATGATCAACAGCTCCTTAGTATGTCAGAGTTAAATTAATACTATCATAAAATAAATTAATAAGATTAAGATAGCTGATGAAGTACTTTTATTAACATTAAAGAAATGTCATATTTCCGTCCCCAACAAGTCACGTGGAATGTGACTGATTGCTAGCTTTTCCTTTTTTGGTCCATGATTTTGATTTGCCACACATATATATATATATATATATATATTCTGTTTTTGGTTATTTCACGCTTTTATAGAATAAATAAATCATAATAATTAAAATTACAATAACTTATTATAGTAACTAGAGCAATTAGAGAGAGGAAATAAAAGATGAAACTCAGTGATTTAAGCATTGAAGATAAGTAAATCATTTTTTCAAAAAAAAATAGCATAAAAAATTATATGAACTAAAGTAAAAGGTACAAGTGGATTAAAAATGAAAAAAATAGCTCATAAGTAATAAAAGATATAAGTTATTTTTTTTAATAAAAGATGAGTAGACTTTTATATTTATTGAGAATATAAAATTATATTGAGTTAGTTAGTTTTCAAATAAATATAAATATAAAAGATTTTCTAAATTCAAATTATTCCCTCATTTCAGAAATTAACTCAGTTTTCGGTCAAATTAAGCAACTATAAGGTTTTTTTAAGAAGAAACCTAAGCAAATAAAAGTGACATTCAAGAGGATAAAAAATTATATTCCTTAAAAGGATTATAGAAATGCATTTTATGCTTTAGTTATAATAAATTAATTTAATATTTTGCTGGAACGTATCGAGAGCACGTAGTTCATTCTTATGGCAATAGAGACCAATGGGCTAACGTATATTTTATTTTATAAGAAAATAAGATATCTAATTAAATTTTATTAGTACAACTCCTTTACATATTTTATTTAAAGAACTCATCAAGAGACTTACATATAGTCATTGTGACATGTGAGCAAATCTAGAAAAAAGTAACTAATTTCATCCAGAGGTTGATCTTTACCACCAATAATAATAATAATAATAATAATAATAATAATAATAATAATAATAATAATAATAATAATAATAATAATAATAAAAATTTGACACTTAAACTAAATTAATTATTTTTTATNAATAATAATAATAATAATAATAATAATAATAATAATAATAATAATAATAATAATAATAATAATAATAATAATAAAAATTTGACACTTAAACTAAATTAATTATTTTTTATATATTTTTCACAAACATGTGTTAATTAAAGCCTTCAACTTTGACCCATCTTTGAAATCAAACAAGAGTAATCGTTGTCATTGAAAAAAAAATTATACTTTAATTTATAAACAAAAGAGCAACGAGAAAGCTTTGTTTTCGGATACATCATTATATGTTATAATTACGAGTTAATTATTTGAATATTTAAATGAAAAGAAATGGTTATCCACTTAAACAACACAACAAAAAAAGTTTTAACTTGCATCCTTAATTTGACAATTCAGCATCACATTTTATTTGCTTTCCCTAAACATACGCCAATTATTAAAAAAAAAACTTCACCAATTTGAACTCTCGTATTTCTACTGCATCTTTCCATTACACGGGTCAAGATCATTAAATTCAAAGTCAATTTTTTTTCGATCAAATTTGACATAATTTGATAGTGAAATTGTATATCAAAAGTTAATAATACTAATTTTAAATTTTAGAATCATCAATTTGATCAGAGTTTTCGAATTAATCGGA
The DNA here is from genome assembly GCA_001647135.1 of Pontederia paniculata. Lineage (NCBI taxonomy): Eukaryota > Viridiplantae > Streptophyta > Magnoliopsida > Commelinales > Pontederiaceae > Pontederia > Pontederia paniculata. Next base: position 77,910 of record LTAE01000588.1, read on the forward strand.
CACTAATAATTCTAAATACCAATATATCTAAATTTGAAATAATTATTTCTTTTCTATATTTTTATGTGTGATAGATTACACACACTACAAGAAAACTGCAATTTTCTGACCGAATACTTACTGATATTTCTGAGGGAATAATTACCCCTCAGAAATTCTGACGGGTAAGAAAATTCGTCAGAATTTCTGAGGGTGGTAAAACCCCGTCAAAAAATTTCTGACGGGTGCTTTGCCCGTCAAAAAAATTTCTGACGGGTAACTGGCCCAGTAAGAAGTTTCTGACAGGTGCAAAGCACCCGTCAGAACCCTTCATCCCGTGCCTTGTCACGGGATAAAGTCGGGTCCCCCGTGAACTTTACCCCGTGACAAGTCATGGGGCTGAATATTTCTGACGGGTCATTTAACCCGTCAGAAATAGTCTGACACACCAGGTACCCCCGTGACTTCTCTTCCGTTCGCCCGTGACCGGGACAATTTTTTTTTCTAACGGAGATTTTCCCTCAGAAACTCCGTCAGAACTCCGCGAATAAATCTCCCCCCCCCCTCCCCTTTTTTTCCTCTTCCCGCTCACGATTTCGGCGCGCACTTCTTCCTTCTTCTTCTCCGATCCGGCGGTGATCTTCTTCTTCTCCGAGTTCTTCTTCGTTTTCTCCGGCGGCGATCTTTCTTCCTTTCGGCAAAAAAGGTAATAATCTTTCGGGAGGGGCGCCGGCGGCACCTGCG
>LTAE01000589.1:7883-48013 GCA_001647135.1 Pontederia paniculata
TTATTTGTAGGAATGATGAGAAATGGAAGAAGCGATCGATGGCGGGTAAACAAAATAGAGCAATTATGCATGAATCATCCAAGCACGCAGCAGGATCAGTGGGGTTTGTAGAGCATAAACAACATATGGTAAACTTGTTTTTAATTACATACAAGTTTCATAATTAATGACATAACATTAATTTTTTTTATAGGAACATGAGAGCCAAAGTCAAGTTAATTATTGAGATTTGTATAAGAAAATGCACACTAGTAAGAAGACCAATAATCTGATCCCAGGAGCAGATCATGTTTTGATATGTTTTATTAAGCTTTTACATTTTTTTATTCCATGAATTATTTATTTTCATAAAGAATTATTACTAATGCAAAGCGATGTCAATTATCACAATTTGCAGGACAGTTATGATTTACTTATGGGAGAGAGGTATGCATCATCACAGCCTCCTGAGTTCGATGCAACAATATAGCATGAAGTCGTACGAATTACTAGCGCAAGTAGACTTCGTGGTATAGGACTATTGCCATCTTTCATGTCGAGTGTTGCTTCTGTGTCTAGCCCTGCATTTGGTTCACCCACTGACTATCATCCTTCTGTTGAAGATATAATAAATGTAGTTAACAATCGCATAGATGCTCGTATGAAGTCAATGATGGATGATTACTTTCAGCGTTTTTGTGATAAGGTTGATGAATCTCTTACACGTCGTCGTGATCGTGATAAGGATGATTAGGATGATTATGTATTTGACTTTGAGTGTTTCGATAACTCTGTTATGTTTCGACTGTGATGTTGTCAGACTGACTGACGAATTTAATATATTATGTATTATCTGATTGTGATGTTTATGTTATGTATTATGTGATTTTTAATTTGTATTATGTTAATTAGATTTGTATCAAGTGATTGGATTATATTACAACGTATAATTTATCTTATAGTATTTTCAGTTAACTTTTTTAAAAAATAATTAAATTAGCAATTAAATACGGCGATTTTGTGAGCAAAATAGTCACGAATTAGCTAGCAAATTATCGACCAATTTAACGAGCAATTAGCTGCCAAACGGCGAATAAATCTTTTTTACTTTTTCTATAAAAGACATTTCTAGTGGCCAAATGGCGGTCAAATTATGGCAAACTAGCAAGCAAATTAGCTAGCAAAATAGCTGCTAATTAGCAAGCAAATAGCGAGCAAAGACACGATATTTTTTTATTAACAATTATGTTAGAGGTCATGTTGCGAGTAATTAGCGAGTAAATTGCGGGTAGATAGCGAGCATTCAGCGAGCAAATTTTTTGCTTGCTAATAACGAGTAAAAATCAGCGAGCAAATTGTTCTTGAAAATTGTTCGTTGTTTGCTCGATAATTTTTTTAGCGAGCAAATGACGAGGATTATTTTGCTCGCTAATTGCGTATTTTCTTGTAGTGACATAATATTTGCTGACTTTTTTTCTTGGATATGAAAAACATATGATACCGTGCAGAATAACTCAAATCCTAGAGCTAGAGTTTATATAGGAATTTCTAATACAAAATAAAAAATAAAAATAAAAATAAAAATATGGAGTCGTCTAAACTTTGACGGCTCCCCTCGAGCCTCCATAAGGAGGATCCACCCTAGAAACCTCCCTTCGTAAGGGGTCATATGGTTTTATTATTGGGTCAACATTCAAGACATTATCAACAAATTTTCACTTTGACTTGGATCATTTTCAAAACATAAAATTTGACATGCTCTTCAACGTCAACCCCACGTGCTTCTACTACTAGTGCCACTAGTTATTCTGCTAGGTAAACTTCTGCTACTCATGATCGATCTACTACTTTTGTTAGTTATGCCACTATTTTATGCCGCTACTAGAACCGCTATGGTGGTATTGTATTGTCGCCCGCCCCCATCACTGGTGTTGGTGTTGGGTCCTGATCACGAACAAGAAGTTTCAATCTGTATTAGTTGTTAAGCATCAACACATTGATTTCTTCATCCCCCTTCCATTAAGGCAACTAACGGAAAAGATATGGTATAACCCTAAATAAAATCACGATTACTGTCAATTATTTATGTTAAACAAGTCCAAACAATATTTGAACTTGTTATATCCTCCTCTTAGTATGAATGAAGTGATATTTAACATTAATGTGTTGGATCCTCTCATGACGAACTTAATCCTTGGCAAGCATATTACATTCAAATTGTCACAATACATTATAGTATGACCCTGATGTAGTCCAAGATCTCCAATTAAGTCTTTCAACTAAATTCTTTTTTGTAGTTTTTGTCAATGTCTTGTATTTTGCCACAATAGTAGATAATGTAATTGAATATTATAGAATAACCTTCTAACTAATAATAGAATTGTCCAAATTGAATACATAATTTGTCATTGATCTTCTCCCATCAACATCTGCAGCATAATTTGAATCAAAATAATCAACAACCAAACATTTTGTATCACTTTCATAAATGAGGCTAATATTATATTTCCTATCAAATATCGAAAGATGCACTTCACTACTTGTCAATATTCTTTTTTTTTGTATTGCTCATGAACCTAGTGACAACACTAACTTCATGTGTAATATCAAGTCTCATGCAAAAACCATAACATACATTAAACTTTCAATCGCACTGACATAAGTAATAAGAGTCATGTACTCCTTTACATCATATTAAGGTGTGAAACTTGTGAAAAAGTGTACATTTGAAGTAGATGGAGTGTTCATGGACTTCATTGGAGTTATTCCAAATCTAGAAAAAAATCTTTTGAATGTAACTTTTTTGAGATAAGAAGAGTTTACCCTGTGTGTGATTTCTAATTATCTCCATCTCAAAATTTTCTGAGTTGCATTAAGATCTTTCATATCAAATTCAACATTGACAAATTTCTTCAAATCCTGAACATCTGACATGTTCTTAGCATCACTAAGGATGTCATCAACATACAAGAGAATATAGATGACGGGGTCGTCCTTCACCTTCTTGTGATACACATAGCAATTATGGAGACTTATACTAAATCACTTACTGATCATAAATGTATCAAACATATTGTACCATTGTTGTAGAGATTAATTGCAGAACATGACAAACATATGTTAGTGTTTTCACATTGTTATCATGAGTTTTGATTTGAACAAAATCGATCCTAACTATCATGCATGATGCATTTTCACATTGTTATCATGAGTTTTGATTTGAACAAAGTTGATCCTAACTATCATGCATGATGCATCATTGCCCATGATGATGTTTCCGCCATTAAACTCCTAATAAGTTGAAAATCACACTTTGTTCGGTGTCATAGATAGAAACATCCTAAATCAAGAATTCAACATTCCTCTAGACATCTAGTTGGTTGCAGCAAAAATTATATTATCTCCAAATCTCGATTCTTATGTGCAAGTACAACAATTGGAGTCCTTTTAGAAAATATTGTCTTCTAATGCCCCAATTTCTTATAGTAATGACATATCTTTTTAAAATTTGATTTTTTTGTTATTTGATTGAGGGTTGCCCTTTTCCGAGACATGTCCCTTCTCCGCAATTGAAATCAACCACGCGGCCTAAGTCTCTATAGAATTACTATAAGTCATATGTCGAAGTTCATGAGTATGAAGACTTGATCTTACTTCTTCTAAACTTTTTTATCTCTCTCGATGATCTTAGATTGAACAAAATTCTTAAATAAAGGAGGGAGATAAACTAATAGACGTAGGACAATATCTTCATCATCAACGTCCACATTAATATTCCTAAACTCTATCAATAAAGTATTCAGTTGATCAAGATGTTCATTTAGAGAGCTACTTTCTTGCATGCAGAGGGTGAATAGACGTTGCTTAGATAGCAACTTGTTGGTGAGGGAGTTAATCATATAAAGATTTTCAAGTTTCAGACATAGACTGACCATCGTTTCTTCATCGACGTCTTCGATTATCACCTCATCTATTAGACACAACAGAATCATCTCATGTGATGTCAAATCTTCGAGATTGATCTCCTTGGGTTTGTCCTTCGAATCGATCTCCTTCAATTTAGCTTTCGCGAGTGGTGACTAGATTCTCTATTGTTTCAAAAGCTCACACATCTTGATTTTTCATAGCCTGAAACTATTTTGCCCGATGAATTTTTCGATCTTCATGTTGTTGGATGTCATCTACTTGCCTGATTATGAATTGCCAATGAACCATAAGCTTTGATATAGTTTCTTACGTGAAATAGATGAAAGAGATAAATCACATATAAAAGAGATGCAAGATTTAATAAGGTTCACCCTTAACTGAGCTATGTCCTTGAACGATGGTTGAGTTTTTTATGTGAAAAATAATGGATGATACAATATACATAATAACACAAATCTTATGGAGTTTATATAGAGACCCACATATAGGATGTGTGACTTTGTCATCTCAATTATTCGAGAAATTGTGATGCATATATAGTCATATGAATTTATTATTGGGATATGTGTGGAAAAGGTATGCAACAAAAAACCTCAAATCAAAATAAGATTTGTGTTACTAGTCTTAAACTTTCTTATGAGTATTATAATTAAAAGAAACTGATGAATATCTACTAAATAGATAATGCACATTATTCACAATTTACTTTAAAATGACTAACATAACATACATTTGCTTTTGTTCATTATTTCAAAAACATCATTATGATATGAAGTTTCATACACTATGTTTTCATGTATGATGTCATGCTTAGCAATAATTATTAAATATTTGAGTTGTGTATTCATCATCATTATCTATGCCGAGACACTTCAAATTGTCATCTTTCTTTCCAATAATGAAATAAAAGTTCTAAAAAGTTTGAAGTATTAGATATTTTATTTTTATAAAATAAATTCATAATTTTTGTAAAGTATCATTAGTAAAGTAATAAAATATCAATTGTCACCTAAGAAATTAACATAAATGACACGAAACATATCAAAATGCATCAAATATAATTTATTCTCTCCTCTCTTAGAACCAAATGCAAAAGACACTATTTACCAAACAAATTATCGTCACAAGTATTAGAGTTTTACCAATGACAATAATAATCTGAGAATTCTATATCAAAACCTACAATTATTTTTCACTCATGTATCACAATTTGTGTCATAAATTTACTAAAGCTTCTTTCTCTAGTGTATTAACCAATCAAATCAACTTTAGTATTGCAAAAATATATAACAACTTTTCTTTAGCTATAATAATAAATCTTTTAATCTATTTTCACCTTCTATCGTGCATACGATTATGGAAGTTTTTTTTTATCCAAAAATCAAGAAGAAACCATATTGAGATGAAAATTCACTATATGTTCAATGTCCTTCAATACCAACTTACAATCAATATTGGTTGGTATATATTGATCACTAATTCCTACAATTGTTTACTCAATCTTATTGTCTATCTTCATTTTGTTAAAATCATTGTTGAAATATTCTTTTAAAGAATTTTAAATAGCTCTTTATTTACTACTAAATGAGTAAGGCTCAATAAATGAATATCAAATATTATTTATTTATCATCTCTTGCAATAGAAGACAACATGAAAGGATTTCATTTTCTATTCTGAAATTTACCATTTGATAAATTGTCATTTTGTAATGATATTGTCACATGATAATTTTCATGTATAATCAATTTGATCTCAAATACTTCACTTATCCTTTATTCTTGTCTTGCATCATTAATCTTCCAACTTTATCCATTTTACTCGATTAATCATTTGACTAATTAGTTAGATTTTTTCCATTTTACTAATTAAATGCATTCATATAGATATTTTATATTATTATTAAACTAAAATATATCATATCAATTTTAGGTTGCATCAAATGAGGTTAACTTTATATTATCTGATATATGTCCTAAATACAAAATTGATAGTGATTAATTTGACACATTTTATTATAATAATGATAACTATAATGTCTAAAGAAAATAGAAGAATATTTTGTTGTGATCAATAGAAAAGAATAAACATGCAAAAGACAATAAGACATAAAATTTCAGGGATCAATAATGAAAAAAACATTTGTTAGAACACAAGAAATATATTAAGATCAAAATTGAGGAATTACATAAAAATTATTATATTGCGGAACATGAAAATCGATATATGTATTTATCATTTTTTTGAATGAGAAAGCCCTTACGACAATCCTCTCGTCCATCAAAAAACATCTTTCATAAGTTTGATTCTGATATGAAGTTTCAAAGTCGAGTTTGGAGTATCATTTTTTAAATAAATTAGGCGCCCCATTAACCTTTTGAATATCAAAGTAAAAAAAATCGGCGATTATTAATTATAAAAAACTCTTCAACATAATTAAATTAATTAGGATTCAGAGAACAAGATGATGATGTGATTGATAATTAGTTAAATTTTGAGTTTGATTATCATTATAGAACTTCTCCTACGTCTTTATTTCTATTTAATTTGTTATATAATTAGACCACGAGTTTTTTTTCGTAATCGAAAAAAAGAAATAATTCGAATACCTAATTAATTATTTAGACTTTAATCTAAATTATATTTAATTAAATAGTTATATATTCAATATTTTATTAAGTTGGGGATCTGGATACCACTTACCCTAAACCAAAACCACTTCTGGTGTCCAAAAAAAGTCCACGCGGGCCGTCGCCGTGGAACACCCGCGGCCCATCGTTGCTTTCTTCTTCCCTCCCTTGCACAGAAGAAAGCCCTCAAACTTTTCTCCAAATTCAAATCCTCCTGCGAAGAATCGAACTCTATCGTTTCGCATCGACGTCCTACTCCTCGCTCACTTCTCTCTCCATTGCCCATTGCGCCTCTTGCTGCGAATTCAATTTTTTCCTTTTTTTATTTTTGTCTCTTTGGCATTTTTACGAATAGTTGGTTTATCACCTTTCGATGGATCGAAGGAAGGCCAAGATTCTTTTGTTTTTATGATTTGGTTTCCGTCAAGCTGTGATTTTTATCCTCCCTCTTCGATCTGATATCTGTTGTTCCTCCTTTCCGAAGTAAAAATTGCTTATTTGGATTATTTTGTTGTAATTCTTTTTCTTCTCTGTCCATCGGGGCGATGTGTTATTGCTGCTGAGGGAATGAGATGAAGCAGTAAGATTTAGGGAGGAGTAATTGTGGATAAGGGACTAGAGGATCAGATCATGCTCTCTTTGATCGCCATCCGCAGAATCTGCGCCGCCATTGACGCCGTCGCCGTCACCGTCATCGCCGCCGGCATTTCCAAAACGAGAACAAAGCCCGATCTTGCCGCCTACGCCTGCGAGCCTAACCACCCCGACAATTTCCCCACCATCGCCGCCTGCAAAGCCGCCGCTGTTCTGCGACGCTCCCGTTCCCACCGAAAACCTCAGCCCGAGTCGGAAGCTCCTGATTCAAGACGCCCTGTCGGCGAGCCGGCTCTTCTGAAGTTGAAGGCGGAGAAAGACCCAGAGAAACTCTTCCACCTCTTCAGGTCCAACGCCCACAATCGCCTCGTGATTGAGAACCGATTTGCCTTCGAGGACACGATGTCCCGCCTCGCTGGCGCCCGCCGTTTCGACCTCATCGAGCAGCTGCTCGAACAACAGAAAACCCTCCCCCAGGGCCGCCGTGAGGGTTTCGTCCTTCGCATCATAATGCTCTATGGAAAGGCTGGAATGCTGGATCATGCTGTGAAGACCTTCCGAGAAATGCACCTTTTTGGATGCCCTCGAACTGTGAAATCTTTCAATGCAACCCTCAAGGTCTTGTCACAAAGTCACAGTTTCGACAACGTCAGGGCCTTCTTCCATGAGGTTCCTGGGATGTATGGCATTGAGCTGGATGATATATCATACAATATCATTATCAAGTTTATGTGCGAGATGGGCAACCTAAATCAGGCTTACTTGATCATGATGCAAATGGAGAAGGCAGGTATCCTACCTGATGTTGTTACCTATACCACACTCATATCTGCATCTTACAAGCATGATCGGCGTGAAATTGGCGATGGATTGTGGAATCTTATGATACACAAAGGATGTTCGCCTAATTTAGCAACTTTCAATGCTAGGATTCAGTTTCTGATCAACAGGAGGAGAGCTTGGCGAGCAAACGACTTGGCTCGTTTGATGTGTAAAACCGGAATACAACCAGATGAGTTGACTTTTAATCTTATTATCAAAGGATTCTGTCTAATTGGTGCGCTGGAGATGGCAAAGAGAATCTTTTACGCCATGCAAGGAAGAGGATTCAAACCAAATAGTAAGATTTACCAAACTATGGTCCATTACCTCTGTGAAGGAAAGGAATTTGATTTGGCGTTCAGGCTATGTAAGGACAGCATGGAAAGGAATTGGTTTCCGAGCACTGAGACAATAGAAAAGCTACTAAAGGGCCTTACGACAATATCAAAGGACCGAAATGCTAGCGAAATAATGAAATTGGTTAGGAACAGGAAGCCATCTTATTCAACATATGAGATGAGGATATTTGAGGACATAGTGTCTAATGTAAGAGCAACAAAAGATGATGGCAGTTGATTGCTTTTCTTCAATTAACTTGGAGTCACACAATCTTACTGATTGGGATTATTGACTGTCCTCCAAATATTTACTTGATACATGCTGAGGATTCAGATTGTAGTTCACAGGGTTGTCATTTTATCTTATGCAAAGAAACTCAAGGAACTGGAGTTTTTAGTTGTAACTTGTAATTCTTCCATTAACTTGAAGCCACACTATCTTACTGGTTAGGATGATTGATTGCACTCCAAAGAATTACTGGATGCATGCTGAGGATTCAGATTATACTTCACAGAGTTGTCATTTCATCTTATGCAAAGAAGCCCAAGGAGCTGAGTTTTTTGTTGTAGCCGCCTGTGAGTATTCTTGTAAGTTATGAATGGTTTCATGTTATCCTATGTTATCTTTTAATTTTGTCTCATTTATCATCAATCTTCATATATTCTTTACTCCTGGAGATTGAATCTTTTAATGCCTTTTGGTAGTTTGCTAAGATCTTTGCTTTTAGTATATGTCTTCAAATTACTTTTGCTTTTAGTATATCTCGAAAATGAAATTTGTAGCACAGAAACAAATGCTTAGACATCGTCTTTGTGAATACATAATGTTTAGCCTTTGTGCATGACCTTGAGAACAAACTGATAATTTTGTACATGGAATATATCTACATCCTTTTTTTTTCTAGCATAGCCGCCATGGTTCAAGAACTCCTATATTCCCAGCATTTCGGCTTGAAACATGAATAAAAACTAAAGAAAAATTCAATGTATTGATTCATCAATGAAGGACATTGATGTTAGTCTCATTCTATACTAAAAGTGTCCCTAAGTGATACTGGTTGGTAATAAAGTTCTTTGAATAGGTAAGCATGCTGTTAAAGCTTGTAGAGTTGCAAGTATCTGAAAGAGTATATCTGTTTTAGTAATCAACAGTCGATTACAGGATAGTACCATTATCTTCTCATTCAAAGATTATCTTAAATAAAAATCATACAGCATTTCTACCTTTATAGGATGACGAAAGATTTGATCATTGTCAAACAGTTATGTACATGGTGATGACTGCTCTTTATTTTTGGTTCCCTTTAAGATGCCATATTTTGTCTTGATTAGGTATGAATCAGTATTTTCTAGAGGGGTATGTATAAATCAGTATTTGTTGCTTTAGTATGTCATTTTAGAAATTGAACTGTGTCAACATACGGAACAGTGAGATATTTTCTGATCTTCTTACTGCATACTTTCTTTCCTGATTATTTACCATGAACTACAGTTACATAGTGTTTCAGTGCAGTGGTATGCATATTGCTACAATATCATCTAGGAGTTGCAACTAATACTACCTAGTCACACATGAGATAAACTCAATCTAACTTGCATAGCCTTCAGAATCTCGTGGAGGTTATGAAATGGTAGATTATGTTGTTTCTTTGACTGAAACATTATAATGGTGCTAATGGGATGGGTCTATCTGCAATTGTTCTTTAACTTAGCAAGTTTTTGCATTCATTGTTCTGCGCTTATAAATGTAGAAGCTTTCTTCATTTTCTTAACTAATATGTCATGGATATTATCTCTGTACTACTCTGATGATTTTTTGTTTTTTCCATCTCAGGGCATAAAGGATGAATTGCTTTTTCAGCATCGATGTTTCATCATGTTCTTTGACAAGCTCATATTTCTTACTTTTATGGAAGTCATCCATGGTGATGAACCAAGTCTGTTTAGCTGTTATCTTATAAACGGCACCTTTAACATCACATTCTATGTGATTTATCAAGCAACTCCCAGATGGTCACGGGGGCCTATTTTCATATCGACATATCTCGAGCATTTGCATTTTTTACTTTTCTGATATGAAATCAGCCAGCACATCATGTGGCAACACTGATTATATTGATGCATCTGAATATCCTCGTGTCCAAGATTTCATGGGTTGTTAATTCCAAATTTGCACGGCAAGGTAACTGAAAGATTATAAGAGGGGCATATCTTGAATTCCGCTTCACGCTTGAAAATCTATTACATTTCAGCAAATAGAAATGAAGATTGCTGAACTACCATTCTACCAAAGATTTTTTTTCCCATGGTTATTATTATTTTCTGGAAGCTAGCTGAGATCAAATTCTGGGTCGGCATCAGCATTCCATGTTAAGTGGGTAAACAACCGAGATTATTTTTTATGTTAGTAGCAATAAAGTCCACTGATGTAGTTTAAAAATAGCATGAGTTACAGCATGTCTTATGCACCTATTCTTTTATCTACAAATGTGAAAATTGTGGTCAGTTATAGTCCATTCATAACCTTTGCAAAAAGATTGTGGGATAAGACATCGTCTTGCTCATTATCAGCTGATTTACAATCTTCTTTTAATCTATACATTGTAGCATGATGAAGATTCATTGATATGTGATATTTAAATGTGAGATGCAATTACACGAACCATTTACAGTGGCTTGCATAGTAAAAAGTATCATCCTTGATTGCCGGAATGCAATTATAGATATGTTGAATTCAAACACATATTTTGCAAAGCTAACACGTGGTCGAGCAATGTTGTTTTTTTGGAAGGTTCATGTTTTTTCTGGAGGACGAGCTCCTCAAGGCCTCCACAATATTTTGGCTGAGGGTACTAATGACTTTTGAAAGAAAGCATCCAGTATTTCTATGAGATTTTTGGGTGTTATAATGGTATAGTTTGGAAATAACAGGATATCAATGAGTGAAAAACAAAATTTGAATTCATATTATCTTTGACTAGTTAACAGGTTGAATTATGGAACGGAAGATCGCGGATAACTCTCTGGACTCACTAGTATTTCTTACATATTTTTATGTATCCCTTTTATTGAATTGTTAGGGTTAACAAAAATTATGTAAATTGTATATTTCTTCCAACCGAAAAAAATGTTGTATAAGCATCTAGAACTGTGTTTGCAATTCATCAAAACTGTGCTACTTGGTATCTAACCACATCACAAGTATGTGCGATCAAAGATGTATCAAGATAGTTGCATCCTTGATAATATGCTCAAGTGGAAGAGCTATTGAAGTGAAATGTTCAAAAATATGTGCCTATAGTACTTTTTGGAGGAGAGATTCTGTTGTCACTTGCCACATGATGTTAATCACTGGTAGCTTTGTGCAATCCTGTCTATGTTGAACTTTGGCTAACCACATTTGTCTGTGTACTTGGGCCGAATTTTTGGGGTTTAATACTTGAAAACCTAAACTTCTTGACAAATCATAGATGTTTTAAGATATCTGATGGTCTTATTTACTCTTTGATTTGAGATTGCACTTGCTATTGTATGTTACTTTTCAGTCTTTGCTGGAAGGAGATGTCAATGCAGCATGGTTAATTCATCTACATCTATACATTATTCAAAGTAAATGTGGAATTCGCAAAATATCTGCTGTTTTTGGAGAATCCTTCATAAACATCTTAGGAAACACGAAAAAAGATGTCCCTAAGATTTGAATGTTGATGTTACCTTAACATTTTATTTTGCTCCTCACAGCTAAATAAAAAGTGATGAAATCTTTGGTAGCTTATTATTTTGGCTTGTATGCTGCTCAAATAATCTAATCTAACTAGCTTTCCCATCAAAACAGGTGAGGCTAAAAGTAAAGATAATAAGGAAACAACCCATACACTGATTTTGATGAACGCAATAGTTGAAACACTACCGTGATTAACTGCATTTGCAATTTCTATAATATTTTACATTCACAAATCTTGTTCATTAGTGTCTATGATGATGCTAAACATTACTTTTCTCAGAGATCCCAAAACACTTAAAAGGGATTTCACTTCCTGAGATGTGGTTACTGGTGAAACTTTCATCTGGACAGGCATTGGAGAGAGTAGAAGATGACCTGTTTCTCATGCTTCAAATATTCTCCTAACAATTCTGAGAGAACTTTGCTGCAAGTCCAATTAGTAGCCTAAAATTTTTCACAGCCCAGACTTTTCGTATACTAAGGAAACACGTTTGAGGGAATCCAGACTTTTGGCCTGGATGCTGCCTGCTCATTTTGCTGTGAACACATTCAATCTGCTAAGTGTCATAGTTGTACAAAAGATGCTCGAGTCCATCGCCCTGCAGCTCTGAGGCAGCATGGTTCATGCCAAACGACTCTCTCTCTCTCTCTCTCTCTCTCTCTCTCTCTCTCTCTCTCTCTCTCTCTCTCCACACAGTCACACACACATGTATATATTATATGCTAAGTATCACAGGCCCGAATCTTGACCAAGGGGATGGTGTGAAGCCATCACCATAAACACATGAGCACTTACACGATTGTTCAATACAAGTACAGCATCCGATTCCATGCCAAATTTTATTTGGAGCAGTATGAGAAAGCTTACATGCTTTGTCTTGGTTTTGGCTTGCTTGAAAGTAAGAACATGTTTAAATAATCTGGTTGAGTGATCCAGTGGCATAAAAAATTTGTGAAAAACAAAAGTTCGTCCACTTGCACATAACAGCCCAAAATTATTGGCAGTACCTACAACTCAGGTGCTGCAATGCATATATAAACTGTTCAAGCAATCATGGTGTACAACTTGGAATCTTGTGGTTTTGTTCTGAAGGAATACTTGTCCCTTTGAGAACAAGTCATGTAATTTGCTGGCAAATTGCTTAGACCTCGGCATTCATGTCATCCCCACCCCCCCTTCTCTCCCTCCCTCCCTTCCTTCCACCCACACACACACTTCCTCCTCCTCTTCTCTCCCTGATCACAAGCTGCACTGGAACACTGTTCTAGCTGTGGAGAGGAAGAATTATATACATATCATGACAAGTCCCTATCTGCCCCCCAACTGTGTCAACTAGCAAATTTTTGTTTTTAATTTTGCAGACATGTACAGATAGGTTCCAATGGCCCAGCCAATGAGGTTTAAGATGCTGACCACAAACAAAACATAGAGAATACTAATTGATTAGGGTGTCATTACTTGCTTCAGACCATTTTTGTGGGTGCATCGAGTGTCAAATCTTCTCCACGGATGCCTTTCATTTAATCTTGTCATCTAATTAGTGGAATACAAGTTTCATGTGTAAGACAAATTAACTATGCATGTGATAGGGTCTGCATGTCTTTTGTTTCAGTCTTAAAACTATTTTTAATTACTCATCTTGAAATAGGATCATACTTTATGATGATTATTATTATTATTATTATTATTATTATTATTATTATTATTATTATTATTATTATTATTATTATTATTATTATTATTATTATTATTATTATTATTATTATTATTATTATTATGGTTTTCAAGTTGTGGCGTACCATTAAGCACTAAGTAATGAAAGTGGGAAGATGGATATTAACATAAGGGAGGGGAGATAAAGTTGAATTGACGTAACATTAGACTTACGCCAACCCTTGATCCCTTCATCACTATCGTACTCAAAATACTAAGACATGTTGAAAATATATTTTTGAGAAAAATATTTTATAAAAATATATTTTTTGATGAGTGACAAGACTTTTAGTGTAGTGCATTAAAAAATAATGACACTTTTTGTAGAAAATAATTTAAACAATCTTCGTTTGTACAGAAAGTGTCATTACTTTCTATATAAATATATTACATATTCTTTTTTTTCTCATATATATATATATATATAATAATAATAATATAATAACTCGAGCTCAAAGAAAGCTTGCATTTTGAGGTACAAAATGGAATTCTTGGTATCAATGAGACAAAAGAAGAGTATGGACTGAATAAATTGAAGAATTCTTAGTACAAAATATTAACAGGAGATATCGGTGTATATACAGATGAAGTTAACATCGACTTTGAACATGAACATTTTTCAGACAATAATTTTGCACAGCAGGAAGGACAGACGAACCTAAGAGAGAGAAAAAAAAGGATTCTAGCAGTAAATTAATTCTCCATAAGTTTCACCAAAATTTTCTTCTTCTGATTGCCCTTTATTCTGCCTGTATTTTGACAGTTTTGTAATGAACCAAGCAACATGTTCATGTGCTGGTACAATTTACAGCTATCCATGTTCTGTTTCATCAACATTCTCATGCAAGAGGAAACATGAAAACATTTGCTCTGTTAAAGACAATTTCAACAGCATTTATAAACTGTAAGATTGACATATTTAGCTATAACTGTTGTTGCTGAAATTGCTTCATTCCCCAGCCTGAATATTTATCGATCAGAGGAGAAAAAAGCAAATAGTATTTCATTCATTGAACTAGTTTTTCAGCATGAACTCATAGTATTACCAATCGCTGTGTCAAGATCTTCATAACAAATCCAAAGTTTAAGTAGTTGATAGCAGCTTGTCTACTATTCTGTAAGTGCTTTTGGTGCAGCGATGCATCGACTAATTTTTATTTTTCTTTGTGAACTTTATCATCATAAACTGTGAGCAAGATTTTAATGCCATGCAGAAATTCTCCCCAAGTTCTCTGCGCTCAGGTCCACTTTAGCCAATTGGACCTGGTGGTACAAATAAAATAAAAGATCCTATTTTGACATGACTAAAGATTCAAATAGTTGATAATATTTCGTTTAGAATCAAAATTAACTACTTTTTGAAAGATAATATGTCGAAACTTGCTGTGTTTCTTCGAGTCGTGGGCGGACCCACATAGACGATAAGGGCCGTAACTTTTCGGTGTGTTAAATATATATATATATACTAGTAGTTAAAATCAATATATAAATAAAATATTAAAAAAATAATAAAATTATATAGTAGTTTAAATGAATAGGTGGATTTAATTTAAATCAAAAGGTCTAAAATTCAAATCCTATTAATATTTTACTATTTTAGCTCCTTTCAATTTTTATTATTTTACTTCTATATATTTTATCTCTTCCTCTATTTTTTATCCCTGAATTCGTTCCTTCGTACATCTAACAGGGAAAATTAAGATCACCGTTGCACCTAATGGCCGGTCGTGAGTCAACAAAGCATGACCCTTTGGTGGTTTGCCTCAATCCAACTTTACTCTCTCTCTCTCTAAATTTTTATATATAATTTCACTTTTTTATAATTATGTGTATTTTGACAGCATGATCCACTAATAATTGGAGCTCTTACTTGCTGCTTGATCTCTAATTAGATCGATATTTTTAATTATTAATGTCACTCTTTTTATGATTATTTTACACTTATTTTATCTAATATTTTATGAGTTCAACGAATATATTTTCTGCTTAAGTAGGTAATATCATGTTACCTAATTTTTAACCATTAAATATTAAATTTATATTAATTTTTTGTATAATTTATATATTATGAAAAAGTTGGCAATAAAAATAAAGAATAAAATGGTCTAACAAAAAACAACTTTAATTAAATCTAAACTTTTGTACCCAATATATTTACATATATACATTTTTATTGTTTATATTGATCGATCTACATCAGTCCACGTAGCTTCATTTTTTCAGTCACTAAATAATTAAATGAGCTATGATATTATTGGCAGCGGATCGCCCATCAAGCAAAGACTAAAAAGAAGCTTCTAATTATTATTCCCCTACTCCTACTGCTGGTCAAGTGGTGGTCACACCACCATATAAAAAGATTGTCTAATAAATAAATAAAATTAAATAGAGTAAGAGTCAGGGACCATTTTATATTTGTTGGAGGGGAGACAGGCAAAAAAATAGGCAGAAAGCATTAAATAGGGGACCTATCACTTTTTGCATTCTATTTATCCCTTTTTTTCTTATTGCCATTTTGTAACTGATCTAAATATCTATCACGGTTCTTACTTTTTCCTATAATATTTTGATTTTTGGCCTTTTGGATGTTGCCCTTGTAATTATTCATATATATATAATCCTTTTGTTATATCACTTTGGAAATTTGTCTTAAAAGTTTTCCCTTTTTTTTTGCTAAAATATTAAAATAATAATTATCCCCGTTGTTTCTGGAGGGCATCACTTCGTCATTCGAAATCTTTACTTTTTTTATTGTATGATTTGTATCTCCGAGTGATGTGGAATTTATACTTTTAAGGCAGTTGTTATTGTCTTTTTTCACATAACTTTATCTACAAACTATATAAATTTCTCTGTGTGCTTTATTTTATAATAATTAATTCATATATAGTATTTCGATAATATTTTCTTTACTATTAAAAATAGATGTTATTTTATTTAATTATTATTTTATGTATTTCATATTGGTGTAGTTAACGTATTTTTTTCAGTTATTTTGGAAAAACTAGGATCAAGTGATATATTTTTTCAAGTGAAAGTGTGCATATCTTAGAAAAATCTAATTACTTTTTTTTATCTATTTGCCTTATTATTTTGTTGAGAGCAATATTTTTGTGTCGGGCTAAACCGATGTTAGAGAAAATAGGGAGAGTTACATCCAACGGTGGGAGTCCCTTGCATGTGACAAATACATTTTATAATGATTGTATGTTTATTGCACTCCGCCCCTATCAAAATGGTCGTTATGCGCGACGATCACGCGGTCTGTGCATGCCATGTTGTCGCTCGTTTGCCTTCGTTGTCACTCATTGCTCGTTGACCTTCCACGTACGCTTATTATTGCACCATTGTTGGCGAGCTGACAACATCCATCACAACGTGATCAACGGATATAGGCTGGATGATACGTGTGATTCATCTTCCACTTGATCAGTGCGATCACTATGTTAGCACTTTCACGATTCGTGAGTGGTCTCATTGGAGATCATGTCTCGAAGTTCACTGCCCGTGAATACTCTATATTGACTCACAATGAATGCTCTATACTGACTCACACACTCATGAGTCCCATCAAGCCCATATACTTGATGAAAATATTAGTTGCAATTTCCTTTGTGAAAGAATCAGTTAATATATCAATCATAGGCATGTAAGTCATTATCACTTTTTTTATCTACTATATCATTAATATAATGTTACTCAATTTTAATGTGCTTTTCTTTTAAATTATTAGTTCCATTTTGTATCAAGTTTATCACAACTTGATTATCACTATACATAGATAATGATCCTCTGACCAAGTCAAGCATTCTAGGTGGTTGTTGTACTACAAGCAACATACATAGCTTCATATGTGTGTGTAGTCACACATTCTTATATCTTGTTGCCCCAAGAAATGGTTGCACCACTCAAGAGAAACAAGTGGCTTGATGTGGATTTATGATCATCTATATCACAACCGAAATTCGCATCTAAATACCCTATTTCCTTGAATGTATCAGTCTGGTATGTCAATCTCAATTGTATTATGCCCTTTAGATATATAAATATCCTCTTAATTGTCTCTCAGTGGACCTTCTCGGAATTACTTTGAAATTTACTAACTAAGCTTACCGAGTAAGTCAAATCGAGTCTCGTATAAAATATCACATACATTAGGCTATCTAGCATTTTTACATAAGGCTCACCTAAAGGTTCTTGCCTTGTATTGGGGCACTAACTTTTACTAAGTCTTTTTTCAATCACTAGCAATGTCGGTATGGAATTGCTATTCTACATCTCATATCTCTGCATTACTTTATTAATTTATTGTTCTTGATTTAAACTCAAGCTTCTTGAGTTTCTTCACGATTGATTTGAATGTCAAGTACATAGAAGGTCTCACCTATGTCTTTCATTTCAAATCTCTTAATTTAAACTTGATCTCATTAAGTATCTTTACATCATTTCTGGCAAGCAGTATATCATCTCCATATAATGACAATATCATAAGATTTTTCTCACTCTTCTTGATGTAGACATAATGATCCAATTCGCTCGTCTTGAAATCAAATTAGATTATCGTCTCATTGAACTTCAAGTATCATTGTCTAGATTATTACTTTAAGTCATATAACAATTTTTCAGTTTATACACTTGATTATCTTGACATTTCACCTAAAACTCTTTAGATTTCCGCATATATACATCTTTCGATATGTCTCTATTCCAGAATTGACATCCATTTGGAACAACTCTAAAGTCATATGTGCCACTATTGCTAAGATCATCCGAACCAACGCAAACCTAACCATCGGAGAATAAGTCTCCTAAAAATCTATCACGACTTGTTGAGTGTAATCTTTAGCCACCAATCTTACTTTGTGACTATCAAGAGAACTGTCAGCATGATGCTTTCTCTTGAATACCACTTGCACATTATGGATTGCCTACTTTCCGGCAAATCACATAATATGCACACTTTATTATTGTGAATTGAGTCCAATCTAACTTTCATGATAGTCACTTATGACTTTGATTCCCTAGAAGTAATTACTTTTTTATACATAATATTATCCTCTATCTCAACATCAACGAAGTAACACTATGTCTAGCAATCCTACAACACATAATCATCCAAATGTGTGAGTGTTATCTACGGGGGTTACTAGCGTGGGTTATACTTGTGGAAATAATGGGTTTCACTTCAGCCAAGGGTATATCATTTTGTCTAACATTGACTCCCACTACTAGATAGTACAATGTATCATCGGAGTTATCTCCACTATCTCTTAAAATCATGAAGGAATCATCATCTTCCCAGATTCGCGTCTTTTCATTCTTAATAACGGTAGCATCATGACTCTCTACGAGATCTTTTTCCTGGTAAAATAATTTATACCCTTTGAATTATTTATTGTATTCAATAAATCTACTTTTTTTCGTCCTCAAGTCCAGCTTGTCCTTGAGCTAACTAGGAATCAACACGTGCGCTTTACATTCTCATTTCGGAGATGGCACATCTTGGGCTTCTTGTCATTCCACAACTTGTATGGTGTTAATTCTACGGAGTTGGTGGAAATTATATTTTGTATGTAACCCGCAGTCATCGATGCCTCACCCTAAAAATGCTTTGGCATACCCGAGTGGGACAACATACATCTCACTACATTTATCGAAGTTCTATCCTTTCTATCTATCGCACCATTCTGTTGTGGCGACATACATTTCACTACATTTATCGAAGTCTATCATTTCTATCCGTCGTACCATTATGTTGTGGCGTATACGACATCTAGTTTGCCCACATATTCCATCTGAAATGCAGCAATTCTTAAACTCCCAATAGGCATATTCTCCTCATCTATGTGCTCTTACACATTTGATAGGTCTTCCTAACATTTTCTCAACTTGTGCCTTGTATTTCTTGAAAGTCTCGAAAGCTTCTGATTTTTTCTCTAAGAAATATACAAAAATAATATATATAATAGTCATAAATGAATGTAATAAAGTATTATTTACTCTTGTAAGTAGGAAAACTCAATGGTCCTCCACCACTGTGGTGAAGGAGAACTTGTTGATGTCTGCGTCTTTCTTCGATCTTTCGTCTCCTTATCCGTCGACCAGGTCATTGTTCCTATCTTGTTAGAATAGTTTTCCTATAAGTGACCAAACTTCTCACAAGTGAAGCAAGCTCCTCTTGGTATCTTGCTTTTGAACTGTTTTTTCTTAGAGTTGAAGGTTGACGTAGCTTGCTTACGATGGTGCACAACATGTACCTCTTCCTCGTGCCCTTCAATGGCGTCCTCCACTTCGAAGACGTCAATCTTCTTCTTCCCTTTGGCCATGTCTTGATCAATGGCCAAGATGTAGGGCAATCAGGAACCTTCTTGATGGACTCGTTCACTCGAGTAGTCGCCATTGTTATGTTAAAAGCAGGCGGGAGATTATTCAGTGTCGAGGTGATTTGCAGCGAATCTGGCAGTGCACACCTTACAACTTCTAAGTCCTTTGTCATTACAATTGTTTTATTTACATGATCGAATATTGTTTTGTCCAACTTCATTTTACATGTGGTGTATCTATGTGACAGTAAATGGAGATTCATTTTCCTGTTGGATGCATATTTTTCTTTAAGAGCTTGCCAAAGTTCATAAGGAGTGTCATATGACTCAAATATCCTAATTAAGTTGCCCTCCATATGCATCGATATGAAGGTTCTTGACTTCTGCTCCATGATTGCTACATGAGCTGCCTCCTACTCTTTAGAGCCTCCTTCTACGAAGCACTTGTGGAGCAACATCAATATAGGTTTACAAATCGTCATGAACTAAGTCATACATAATTCTACGACTCCAAGTATCGTGGTTGACGCTGTTAAAATGATCCGATTTGACTAGTTCAACGATCATGAATTTTGATATTTTCTATAAAAATAAATTTAACTTATAGTTAGAGAATATATTTCTATATTTTTCAAAAGAAAATATTTTAAAGAAAAATTTCCGAAGACACTTTTAATTTAAATTTGTCCAAAAAATAATTAAAGAAAATATCTAAAACATGTTTTCAATTTAAGTTTGTTCAAAAAATGATTTTAACAAAAACAACATCAGAAAATATTTTCAATTTTAATTTGTCCTAAAATAAAAATTTGTCTAGAGAAAAATATTTTTAACAAAAAAGTTTGTCCAAAACTATAAAGAAAATTTTGTACTGAAAATTGATTTGTCTATATCAAACATTTTAACAAATAACTTTCTCAGAAAAATAACTATTAAACAAAAAATAATATCTTTGAATTTTAAATATCTGTAAAATAATTCAGCCCAAAAGAAATTTGTATAAGGATGAAAATTATAATCATACAAAAAAAATTATTATTCAAAATTTGAAGGTAATATTTCAAAAATATGTAAATATTTTCTCAAAGAATTTATAAGAAATTTATTTTTAAAAAAAATTATATCGTATGAGTATCAAAATTTTGCTATATAGAAAGATTAAAATATACTTTATAGTGAAAAATATTATATGTATACATAGGGCTTGAAATAAGTCAGCACGTAGTAGCTCGAGGCTTGAACTATTTTGAGCTTGCTCGGCTCGTCTTGTTAGATAAATAAGTAATGTTTGAAATTAAAATTTGACCTTTTTATTTATATAATTTGGTTCGTCTATATTAGACCTAACTTGTTAGCTTATTAGGTCAACTTATATAACTAATATATATTATAAAACTTAAAGAGTGTTTAAAATATGAATAAAAATTAATAATAATTTTTAATTCAAAAAATTAAATTAAAAGAGATACAATAAGTTATTTTTATTCAAGATTATCAATAATATTGATGTGTTAGATGTGTACAATATTAAAGTGCACAACACTTATTTTATATTACAAATATAATTTAAATTATATATATCTTAATTAATAAATATGACTTAAGAAGCTTGGTTAGGCTTTTTAAATTCAATAAACATGCCAAACTTAATTTTTAGGCATAATATAGGCCTTCACCCTAAACTCGTTTACTAAACTTTTTAAATGGATTTGACCTATTTAAGTGTTGGTATAGCTCAAGTCGACTAATGTTCAACCCTATGCATACATATATGTTCAAAAATTTAAATCTCTGTAATAGATAATATTATCTGAAATAATATTAAATACCAAAATATTTGAAAATAAGTGTTTCAATAATAATAAATAATATTTCCAAAATAATATTAAATACCGAAACGTTTAAATGATTTTCACAAATTAAAAAAATATTAATGACAAAAAAACAACTAATACATAATGTTAAACTATAATTCCATGCAATTTAAAAGAAAATACGAAAGGCGTGCATGATCTTCATGAAATTAAAAATTAACAATAAAATAATTAATATTTATCCAAGAATGAAAAATTAAACAATAATTATAATTGCAATGATTAAACAGTAATTAAAGGACTAATTGCAAAAAAAAATAATTAGAAATAAATGAAATGTGCCCAACAATGTTTTGTTTTTTATTTTGGTTTTAAATGGACGGTCATGATTGTAACAATTTAAATAAGTTCAATGCTATGGTTTAGATCAAATATGGGTTATAACAGTTCGAACCTAATCTATCATGTATCGACGGATCAAATCAAAAGTAATAACATATAAGAATTATAACGGCTACTATTTGAAGTTTACGCAAATAAACACTTCAAAGCAAAAGATACAATATAATAGGTCTACGATGATGATTAAGACAATGAAAGATCCTATGGTTCAAAATAAAAGCAATTATAATGGTCCAGATTTGGTCAATAGAAAATGTATGGTTCATATTAAATCATGCATAATAATAGATATACGATTAGAAAATATGATGATCTTGATCCTACGATTCAGATTCAGATATGATTATAATGGTCAAAATTTAGGAACATATATCATATCAATGACCTAGAATTCAATCATCCAACATAATAAATATACGGGTAGGATTTAATTTGGCAAAATGAATGAACAACAAGGATGATTATCGAGTGGAGAAGAGAAGGGCACTGTTCATCTTCTCCACCCGACAGGATCACCTGGCATCAGAGAACATGCAAACAAGGGAGGTCGATGACGGCCAAGGAAACTCCAATCTGATCGCTCGAGGGTTGCGAAGGGGCCGTCGTTTATGCAGAATGTCGTATGAGTTTTCAATTTTGTCTGTTGTATCATTGTTTTGCCCTATCATTGGTGTCGATTACTAGGACAAGTGGTGATCGCGCGATCCGGTGGTGAATGGTGATCAATGAAGATCAAAGAAGCTCCACATTAACAACATGAGGCGATGACGATATGATGAGATCGAGGGAGAACGAAATGGGAGTGAATCACGAAAAGAAAAGATTTCGTCAACTGTGCTCTCATACCATTGTTAAAGATAATAAGGAGGGTTCCGTCTAATAGTGGGGGCTCCTTGCTCGCGTCAATACCTTTTATAATGGTCGTATGCCCATTGCACTCCGCCTCTGTCAAAATGGTAGTTACGCGCGACGATCGTGTGGTCTATGCACGTCCAGCCTCGTTGTCACATGTTGCTCATTGGCCTTCCGCTTATTGAGCTGCAATGGTTCAAATGTGCGAACACATGCACTTATTATTGCACCATTGCTGGCGAGCTAGTGACATCCATCACAATGTCTTATTGTGAATATTTAGTTTCTTATAATTTTGTTATTTTATTAGCATTCATTTCAAGTTGTCTTATTGCTTTGAACTGAAGTTTTATAACATCAATGTCGACAATATTATTTTTGTGCAAGAATTGTTTAAAGCAATAGATTCGCACTCGGTATCATCAATTTAGTTATTATGTATAATGACCAAAAAAATAGTTCTTGTGCATTAAAAATAATATTATCTTAAACTTACGAGACAATACTAGTTTAGACAATGTTATCATATATTTACTTTTTCTATTTAATTTAAAATAATTTTAAAACTATACAATTAATAAAGTAAAAAAAAGAAAAAGAAATAAGAAATGGAAGGTTATCAAAATCAAAAAGCACTAATTAATAATGAGAAGCATTTAATTCGGTATTTCTGAGGTGGTCTCGATGCTTTTTTGTTCCATGTAAGGATCCGACAGCTCTCTGGTCTAATTGGTTATGGATGGAACGAATGACATGATGAGCGAAACATGATTACCTATGAACTAAACATGATAATATATGAACTAAATATAATTAAGAATGAACGAAACATTATTACCTATGAACTAAATATGATTATATATGAACTAAACATAACTAAGGATGAACGAAAAATGTGATGAGGTGGCACGACCCTACTCACGCATGTGAGGAGGGCGGCGTCGACGGCGAAGAAGGCAAGGCGAAGAATATACCGGCTGCGAGGCGATGAACGGAAATTGAAAGGGGAAAAAATGAAGATGAGAAAACTTTAGGGCACAAGAATTAGCGACGGAAAACCTTCGTTGCAAATTCATCGCCAATCTGTCGCTAGGTCGTGATTATTTTTTTACAAAAAAAATAAAAAATGGCGACTAGTGCCTTTTGTCGCTAACACGCCACAAAAATCATCATTTTTTACGATAGACTTTTTTATCGTTGTTTTCGTCGCTCAGTCGTCGTAAATTGTTCACAAAAAAATTAAATTCGATATTTTATTTTGTCACAGAGTCGTCACTAATGTATCGCTATCAACGACGACTTAGCAATAGAAATCTGTCGCTAGTGAATCCTATTATTATTCTATATTATAAAGATTTTAAATTAATTATTATGAATATTTATTTTATTATAGTCTTATTATTTTATTAGCATTCGTTTCAGATCATATGATTGCTTTGAACCGAAACTTTAAAACATTGATTTCACCAATATTCCCTTTGTGAAATAATTGTTGAAAGCAATATATTCACTATGTAGCATCAATTCAGTTATTATGTTTAATCGCTGAAAAAATTATTTTTTTTATATTAAAAGATAGTATTTTTTTTAAACTTATGAGACAACACTAGCTTAGACAATATTACATCAATCATATATTTACATTTTCTATTTAGTTTAAAATTAACTTCAAATTATGCAGTTACTAAAGTAAAAAAGGAAAAAATAAAATGGAAGGGCATTGAAACCAATAAGAATTAATTAGTAAAAAATAATTAGAGAAGCATCTAAGAAAAAGAAATAACTAACAAAATTCCACATTTAAAATCGAAGTTGAAAGAAAAATAATAGTTAACTGATAACGAAGAACATATTATATTTATGGGCAAAATCTATAAAAAGAAGAAAAAAGACATTAGATGAAGAAAAAACATAGAAATAAGTTTTTTAAAAAAATGAACAAATACAAAAAAAAAGGTAAAAAGGAGAGTAGAAGAAAAGAAAGATGAAAAATCTAATTAATCTACTCATTTTGTTTTCTAAACTTTGACATTCTTTATAAAATACGACACGATAATGTGTCTTACCACTTATTAACACAAAAGATTCATTAGTACTCATATGGTATTGACACTTTTTTTTATTAGATAAAATTAATAATAGAATTCGTCGATTCTATTATTATTCTATATAACAAAGAATTTAAATATAATTATTATGAATATTTAGTTTATTACAATTTTGTTATTTTATTACCATTCATTTCAGACCATATCATCGCTTCGAACCGAAATTTTATAATATCGACATCGTCAATATTATTTTTGTGCAAGAACTCTTTAAAGCAATAGATTCACATTTGGTATCATCAATTTAGTTATTATGTATAACCATCAGAAAAAATAGTTCGTATGCATTAAAAAATAGTATTATTTTAAACTTATGAGACAATACTAGTTTAGACAATGTTATCATATATTTACTTTTTCCTATTTAATTTAAAATAATTTTTAAAACTATCCAATTATTAAAGTAAAAAAATGAAAGAAAAAGAAAATAGAAGATTATCGAAAACAATAAGCACTAACTAATAAAAAGTAATGATAGAAACATTTAGAACATAATGAAATAAAAGTAACAAAATTCCAGAAGTTGTAGGAAAAATGATAATGAAAAACATATTATTTTTTAAGAGCAAAATCTATAAAAAGAAAGAAAAAAAAGACATGTTAAAAAATGAACAAATATAAAAAAAAAGTTAAAGAGGAGAGAAAAAGTAGGAGAACAGGACAGAGCAGGAGGATGAGTGAGCTTGTCATTAATGCTCTCTTCTTTTTTTTTTTAATTTATTTACAGCTCTCATCTCTCCAACGAATACTTTGCTATTTCTCGGCTCTCTTTATCCCTCCTCTCTCGCTGTAAGTGTAAGCTTTCTCGGTCAAAGCTCACCTTTCTCTCTCCTCTCTCTATCACACACCTCTCTCTCTCTCTTTTTTTAGAAAGAAGGGAATTTGGAAGGGAAGAAGGAGGAGGAGGAGCAGCAAACCAAAAGAAGCCATTTTGTTTACAGGTATTTTTGGTTTCCCCAATGGAGAATAAGGATCTTTTTTCATGATTTGCTTCTGATCCCTTTGTCTCCCCCCTCTTTCCTTTTTCCTCTCTCTTTCTCTCTCCTCCCATCCATCCATTCCCCTCCATCTCTGTTGAGGGGACTACTGAGCTCATAGAAGGAGAACAGAAGAAGAGCCAATCATTTGGTTCAGAAGCTTCCATCTCCCACATTCAAATTTGGGTTCAGTGTTTTTTTTTTCTTTTGCTGGTGATTCCTGGCCTTGTTTTGTTTATGCGGGCAAGGTGAGATTTTTACGCGTGACCTCCATTTGAGCGATTTCCTGCTGCTTTAGGCGCATATCTTCTCTGTCAAATTTGGGATCTTTTGGGTTTTGTTTCGTTTGAATTCATCTAGTTAATTTCGATATTTCTGAGGTGATTTCGATGCAGTTGTTGGTTCTGAATGGGTTGTCTGTTCTTTTTTGTTCCGTGTAAGGATCGGACAGCTCTCTGGTCTAATTGGTTATGGCTGGAACGGATGACATGATGAGTGAGTGGGCGCCTCCCAATCCCAGTCCCAGGACGTTGATGTCCAGTTTTCTCAACGAAGAGTTCTGTCCTAAGCCATTCCCGGATTTCATGGCTAAGAATGGTAACGACGGAGGGCCTCCGCAGCCCAAGATGGAAGAGGGGGATCCCAGTTTCAACTTCTCCAACAGCCTCTTACCGGAGTCGAATCTGGTTGGGGCTCACAAGGGGACCTCATCTTCCCACGGCGGAGGGCTTGCCGGAAGGATGGCAGCGAATGGCTTTAACTTGCCCAAACTCGACACTGCTCGCATTGGACAACCCACTATGGTGTCACCTTCATCTGATGTCCTGACTATTCCGCCCGGTCTGAGCCCCACTTCCTTATTGGAGTCCCCAATTTTCCTTTCCAATTCCATGGTATGATTTCATTCTTAGTAATTCTTCTAATTTAATGGGAATGAGTGCCATGAGTTATTTGATGTCATTCTTCGCTGTCATGTGTTATTGAGCAATATAGTTGGTAAATCCTTGATCATTATTTCTTTTGATAAATATTAGATGTTTGGGCCTTTCGGTTCAGAAAAAGGGCAATGTATATGTTATTTCATTTACAACATTTGGGTTTGTCTTCTCAGAGTCTTTTAAACTGGACCATCTCCGATTCCGTAGATTAGCCTATGCTTGATTATGAGCTAGTTATTGTGTATTTCTGAATAATAAATCTCTAGGTGACATGCTAACTTGAAACTTATATATTCCCTTATTTTCTTTCAGGTTCAACCATCTCCGACCACTGGTAAGTTGCTATTCGCTCAGAACAGCAGTGGGAACCACAAATCAGTGCCCATTCCAGAGGCTCCTAAAACTGAAGATGAGATTTTTGAAGATGTTCCTGAAGCATTTGCGTTCAAACCTCCTCTGGATCCCAACTCGTCATTCCTTTTACATTCTGAAAGAAGGGTAATAAATCAACGTGTATCCAATCCCTCTAGTTTCTCAACTTTGAAATTTGTTAGTTGAAGGTACAATGGGCTGACTTTCAATACGTTAATTAAAAAATATTGCAATGTAGTGCAAAATATGAAGCATAACAAAGTATTTTAAAACAAAAGTTCCTTCACGAAATTCCCTCCGGGTGGCATGTCTCACAATACTTTCAGCACGGCGTCACATTTGTTCAAAAGATTGCCTAGTTACACTGAATCCAAATAGCCAAAAGATAAGGGAAATGGTTATCTGCATCTCCTAGATCTATGTGCATCTCTTGTGGAAATCTTCCCTCCTGAAGCTTAAGAAGTGCCAACTGGTTCTTGTATCAAACAAGTCAAAGCATCAAAATCTTCACACATTAACATGCCACTGTACTTTCCAACCATGATGTAGATGTAGTACATCTGTGGATTCTGATTTTCACTGGTTATTTGGTGATGTGTTTGCATATTGGTCATTGATTATCAATTTACTAGCTATTTATTTACTCTGCGAACATTTTGGTTGCGAACATGTCTGCTGGAATATTTTTCTTCTCATGCTTGTGTTTTTTCAATATTAAGTTTTGTGACTTACTGATTTAAAATGCTAATTCTAGGTTGCTCCAAGTTTTGATCAACCGTATTCCTTTCCAAATGTAAAGGTATCTCTTCAATCAGGAAACCCTATGCAAACAGGATCTCTGGAAGCTGGCGGTGTTAACCTCCAGAATAAGCAAGAATCGAACCTTCAGTGTGAACAAAAAGATACAAGTGATAATGCTAAGCGTAACCAAAGAATGTCAGATTCATTTATGGGCAGTGATCATTCTCCTCCTCCTGATGACCAGCAGGACTGGGAAGCAGACCAGAAAGAACTTTCGTCTGCAACTGCTGGTACTCCAGCTGAGGATGGATATAATTGGAGGAAGTATGGACAGAAACAGGTAAAGGGTAGTGAATATCCAAGAAGTTATTACAAATGCACTCATCCAAATTGTCAGGTGAAGAAAAAGGTGGAGCGATCCCATGAAGGCCACATCACAGAGATAATATACAAAGGTGCACACAATCACCCCAAGCCTCCCCCAAGCCGCAGATCTGGTGTCCTATCCTCCCACCCATTCAATGATCAACAGATTGATGGTACAGAGCAGCCTGGCCTGCAGGCTAGTTTTGATGGAAAACCCACATGGGCAAGCACACAGAATAATGGTGGCCAAGATTGGCGAACTAGTGATGGGATGGAGGCAACATCACCTTCCCTTGTTACTGGTGAATTATGTGATCCTTCTACTACTACTGTGCAACAGCCTCAGGATGGTACTCGGTTATCATCAGATGCTATAGATGCTTCATCCATAATGTCTAATGATGAAGAGGAGGAGGATCGCGCAACACATGGGAGTGTTTCAGTAGGCTGTGATGGTGAGGGAGATGAGACCGAATCCAAAAGAAGGTATTGTGGTCCTAACTTTCAACTTTTTAGTAGGAAAAGTTAGGCTGTAAACAAACAATTGGTGATTGATTAGCTAAGATCTATCTACCATTCAGGAAGTTAGAAGCCTGCGCAATTGAAATGAGTGCAGCTTCCAGAGCAGTTCGTGAACCGAGGGTTGTAGTGCAAACGACTAGCGAAGTTGACATCCTTGATGATGGGTATCGCTGGCGCAAATATGGGCAGAAGGTGGTTAAAGGAAATCCAAATCCAAGGTAATGTAGTTCCATAATTCTCAAGTGCATCCATCAAATTTGCTACGAGCACCAAGCTTCTGTAATCAAGTTTTTTTGTTGATTACTAAACAGCTGTGACTGAGGGTATCTGAATATAATTGATGAAGACTTGAATCCGATTAAGAAAAAATATGCTAATAGCAAATATTCATAAATCAAGTCTAAATTTCAAAGAAACCATACAAGAGTATTTATGGGGTTCTAAACACCCTTGTACCAAATAATTAGGAAACCTAAATAAAAGAAAATCTAAGACAAGGAAATTTTTAAAGGGCTCGTAATTAAACTAAAGGCATAAGGTCCACAGCTAAAGACATGACTAGGACATAAGGTCCATAATATCATTCTTGTTCTACATCAATCATCTGAACTTTTTTCTGCTGCAGGAGCTATTATAAGTGCACAAACCCGGGATGTACTGTTCGGAAACATGTGGAGAGGGCATCACATGATCTGAAATCAGTCATCACGACATACGAAGGTAAACACAACCATGATGTCCCTGCAGCAAGAAACAGCAACCAAAGCTCTGCTACTTCTAATACTTCAGCCACTTCGGCACCCCAAACTCATAGTTTGATGAGAAGGGCAGAACCAATACAAGATGGCTTGGTGAGGTTCGAAAGTCATGCACCGCTTGGTGCATATGGTCTGCCAGGAAGGGAGCAGTTGGGACCACCATCCGGCTTCTCTTTTGCAATGGGGCAAATGGGTCAGCCAAGCTTGACAAACCTTGCAATGGCTGGCATGGGGCCAATGGCTCCAATGAAGATGCCAGTACTCCCGCCAGTTCACGCTTACATGGGAGTGCATCACCAGCCTCCTGAAGGGGGATTTATGGTACCCAAAGGAGAACCCAAGGAGGAATCAATACCAGGTTCCGGGCCGCCATTGCCAAACGGGGGGTCGGTATATCATCAGATGCTGAGCAGGATGCCTCTGGGACCTCAGCTGTAAATAATAGGATATAGATGCTTTCTGCTTACCCAAGAAGAAAAAATCTGCCTTTTCTCTTCAGTTTCATTTATAGCATTGGAAAAAAAAAATGAAAAAAGGTTTTGCTTTCATCTTATAGTAGAATTTCCAAAGAAAAACAACTTGTGATCAGTGTTGTGCCTCTATTTGTAAGTTATATGTTATTTTTTTTATCTTGAGAGCGGAAGATGATGTCACATGTTCTTATGAATCTTGTAATTTAAAGATTTCTGTTATAGTAAATCGTCTGCATTTTCTGCTTGAATTTATTTAGACCATGTAATCTGAGTTTCTAAGGTTGGGCACAGAAAAGTACTTACGATACCTGCGAGGTTTCTGTTTAGTCAAATGCCATTACATGTGATACTTCAAAGTTAAATATGCATCTCTGCTGCTAAGGATGCTATGTCGATATTAACAAACAAGAAACGATGTGTTCAATGTTGATGCCTGTGTCCATTATCATTCTCAACTGGAGCGAAGTTTCTAAATGTTAGTGTAATAAATAAATTGTGTAAAGCGGGCCTCACGCGTAGCTCCACCAGGAAATTTTTTTTACGATGATTATATTAAAAAAAAGATTTAGACAAAGAATGTTGATGGCTTCCTCTGCTGGTAACTGACGAAATGCATAGGGGAAAAAAGGGAAAGAAAATGACACTAAAAATTCGTCACATGTGTGTCTTCTTCACTTACACTTCGGAGTATCATAACCGGTTTTGTAACTGAACTTTAGCCCACCGACCAACCCCTGATTTTCATCTAAACCACTCAATTTTGTGGCTTCTTTTCCCACATGGCATGCGCTCATCCTTGTTTTCTTACTGGATTATTGTTTTATAACCGTATTATTGTAGTCTGAACTTCATCTCAAATGAGTGGTTGAACCGGGTATTTAGCAATGAAGAAGTGGGTAGGCGAATGAAATGAGTGGTGCTGTGGTGGTGAAGAATTAAATAAAAATAATGAGTTAAATTAAACCATATATTATTTAGATAAAAAATTTAAATCATGAATTTTAAAAAATTATATGATTCAAAAGTCTATTATATATATATATATATATGCTTAATCTAATATTATAAAATAAAAATAAGAATGAAATGAGTGATAAAAAATTATGACTCGATGGATTGAATTTTAAAATTATTTTAAATTATTTGATAAGCTTCAAATTACTATGGTACCTTACTTCCGATATTTGCCATATGACTTTACTCTATCTAACTTAATTTAATCTACATCATTAAAAATCATAATCCAAACATACTCTAATAGAACACCCATCAAAGATTTTTTTTTCTCTTAATATTTCGATATCAAGTAGACTGCCTGAGAATTTTGTTGTTACAAAAATTATATACAACTTCTAGAAAATTTTCCTTTTAAGAAGAAACTATATTTCTCTCCTGCATATTAATTAATAACTTGTATATTTCAACCTACTACTCACGAACAAATACAATAATATAACGTACTCTTTTGCACTTGTTATGATTTCGGCAATGCTATGAAAAATCCAATTTCTTGGAAAAAAAACATGATCGTGATCCAGTTTTGCAACACTGTTTTAAACCACAGAAAAATTAGCTTGCTTTCAACGGAAAGCGATAAAAAATAACTATCTTTGATAAAAATTCTGAATAAAAGTGGTTAAGTGATTCTTTATCGCACCCTTCGCCAACTTAAAATTTGAGTCGTTGCAGACCAGTATTGTATGAGATAAAATGCTTCGTACTCATCATTCATGGAATATTTAGACCGGGAACAGCACTACAAAGGATAGAAAAAAATATAAGCCGAAGGCTGCACATAATTAGATCTTACATGGAAAACTGTACTTATATGTACTATACTACCTGAATCACAGCTCATATCGAACCGTCTAATCCAGAATAACCTATACAGTGTACATCCCCCGAGTTCAAATACATAGATGAATCTGAATCCATTATGATGGTCCAGTTGTTCTCTTTCCTTACAGTTAAGGTCCGGCTCATATTCGAGTAAGCTTTAGTGTACCTGGTCAGCTGCAAGTTCAGTGAGAAAAAGGAAACTCGACGACGAACAAGAGAACCGATAAAATTTAGGACAACAAAATAGGACATTGCCTTTTAAGAATGTCGCTAATTGATCAAAGTTGAGCTTTGATGAGTATTCCTGTCAATTGGGTAGTACACTGCATATTTTTAGTGGCCGTTAGCACTAATTTCTGGAAAATCCTTCTGTTGCTGGTACACAATCTTCCAGCGGTCCATTTCCTCTCTGCAAAATTTGTAGAAACTGATAAGAGGTTGAATGTTGGTGTTTTGGTCATGCGAGTGTCTTGGAAAGTCGAACACAAGAATAGAAGGTGATGGAAAAGTCAATTTAATAGTCAACTCAAAAATTAAAAGTAATTTAAGATTTTCAAGTTGTAATTAGTTGAGTTCAGAAAATAACCCAATACAAAAGGGATGAAGACAAAGTAATGGAACTCACTGAAGACAACGGCCAATGGAATCATAATACAGCAGACCAACTAGCCTTCGCTTCCGTTCGTTTTTACGACCACCATGACGTTTGACCACTGGCAATTGCTTTACTCCTTTAGCCTCCATAAGTTCTTTTGCAGTGGTCAAATCCGTATCAGGAAAGCAAGTTAGCAATCCACGCTCACTACCCCGAAACAGAAAACCGCGAGTGACACATGCTGATATAGAACCAGTACTCACCTGCAAAATGGGTTCCAATAAGCTCATTGGATTTCCTTTTTCTTTCCAAGATAATACAAAAAGAAGAGTTCAATCTCAAATGAATATCGCTCTCAGAAAAATCAAATGAAACAGCAAACTACAAATCCTATAAAATACCAGCTCAAAAAGGTCCTTTCAGCAAGAATAAAATGCACAAAAAACTTGAACTACGATATAAACAATCATAAACATGAAGTTTTGGAGATTCTTACATTAGAGGCCGTTGAATCTCCTTTGGGACTGCACGGAACCTCACCACCGATTTCAATTCCTCTCCGGCGAATATCACCAAATGTAAGAATTCCCTCAAGAAAGTCTTCATGGTCAACAACAAGGACACATCTTTGCTGGTTCTCACGCATAAGCTTTAATGCCTCCTTTACCATGACTGTTGGTAGCACTTTAACAAAAGTCTTTGACATAGCTAGTGAAACCTGATAAGGCATCAAAGTAAGGATCACATGATGGGACAAGTATTGCAACCATTAGTATAGAACAGAGTACAATTTTGTGCTTAGTACAAAGCACAATCTATCAGGAATAACCTTGAGGTCATCTAGAAGTGTGTCCTCGTTGATGGATCCATAATGTCGCATATCAGACTCTAAAGTAGAAAGCTCCAGACCATCTACATCACGTTGCCTCAAGCCAAGTTCATTTTTGTCAACAAATGATAAGGAAGAATAGCCATGCCTAGGTGATCTTGCCTCCAACATATCAGAATCCTTGGATTGGTTTGCAACAGAAGGTACCCATATAGCTAATCCAACTGCCCCCTGTTGACACGGAGAAACAAAAATTTAGTGAAATGAAATAAACAGGCTAACAGTGACTTATGCTGCCCCTTCATCCATAGAAGATAGAATTCTCAAAGGTACACCACCAACATATTTCAAAGCAATTTCCTCGGTATGCTTCTGAGTTCATATGAAAGATGTGAACTCATATGGACAAAAAGTACCAATAAAGATTAGCCAAAGGTAAAATAATCAGCTTTTGGAAATTGTAGTACCTTGTATCAAAGTGAGATTTATGATTGTTGGTTCAGAGAAAACAACTAAAAAAGGAAAATTTGTTATTCCCTTGTTGTCGAACTACCTAGCTTATTTCTAAGATATAGGTCAGTAAGTTAAACCAGCACCACTGCCACAAATCAGGGCTTGAACCAAATCAATAAAAAATGTCTAATACTTTCTGATTTCATCTAGTGGCTTATCTATTCTCTAAGAAAAATGGCTTGTCTATTTCAAAATCTGTTAAGCACATGTTTATGAACAAAAACTGTTATTGAGTGCTGCAAAAGTTAAGAGGAAGTAACTCTCAGCTTCTTACTGTCTAAATCACAGAAGCACCACAACTGGGACTTGCTGTTCATCTTTGGAACGATGGGAATTTCTTGGATGCTTCCTCCCTTCTAAGTATGTTTCAATTTTATGTCAAACAATTTTTTTTTTCAATTGCTACAACATTTTGCAAATTATTAACTGAACAGCTTAAGTTGAAGTTCAAGAAACACTTCAATGTGTACCCTGCAGTTCAATTCAAACTTCACTTAACAAAAGCTCCAGGAGAATTCAGCTTAGCCAAATGAGGCAATCATGCCCTAATGATACTATTTGTAGTTCAATTTTCAAAAGCAAATGCAACAAGGCAGACAATGTAATGGTACCTTAGGGCATGTCCATAACATATTTAAACATTGTCAAGAAAAATTCACAGGAACAAACTTGTTAAAAATAAAACTTGCTTTTTTGAGTGATAGGAAAAGGTTGTAAAACTAAAGAGTTGTAAATTAAACAATAGGGGTCTCTCAAAAGTAACACACACAAAATGTAGCATAAGAAGCAAATACTTAGAACTCGAGTTAATTATTAATTACCATAAGTGGAAGCAATATTCTGTAATCCTTTGTCAGCTCAAACAGAAGCAATACTGAAGTCAACGGAACTGAACAAACTGAAGCTAAAGTAGCAGCCATGCCAACCTACACAAAAGTACGATATAAATATTCACATGGACCAAATGTTAGTTTCACTTATGCAACGGATGATAGAAACTTACAAGTGCGTAGGCCTGAGGTTGGGCAACCGCAGCATTTCCAGGAATTGCAGAATTTATTAGTTCTGCAGCTGAACCTCCAAAAACAGCACCAACAGCAGCACCTATCATCAAACTTGGAGCATAGAGACCACCCACAAGACCTGAACCTTTACAAAGAGCAGTTGCTACTACTTTAGCTGCAGCTAGCTGAGTCAAGAGCCATATGCCAGGAGCAGAAGCACTTTTCCCCGTGTGGAGGATTTCTTCAACGTTTGTAAAACCCCAGTACAATATTCCAGGATACTTGAGAGCTATTATGCCGGCCCCTAAACCACCTAAAGCGGGCAATACAACTGCTGGAAGGCTAAACTTCTCTCTTATATAATCAAAAGAATTGGTGAACCAAACCACCAACCTACTGAATGCCACACTTACAGCACCACAGAGCATGCCTAGAATGAGATATAATGGTAGTTCTGCACTCGAAGGTCAATAATGATGTGAGTGAGATGGCATCTCATGTTGATGACTAGCAACATGACATCAAATTGCTTATGGTACACCTTTCTTCTTAAAGAAAAAGTTACAAGAAGATGCAATGAAGTATAAGTATAGTGATCATATATATAATCCTTGGTTGCAACCAGAAATTTTAAGAAGATACAGGAATCACAAAGTCTACATCGGTACTAGGTATAAGATGGCTAAATCCAAATGACGACATAGCATAAATCAGATAGCTTGAATGTATGCATAGAAAAAGAAACACAAGCAAACTTTATAAAGTTCCACATAGGAATATAAGCTATCATCTACTGAAAATACCAACATCTCTTTCAAAATAACAATTTCTATTGGCTGTTCATGAGAATGAGCTAGTTTAGTATCAGATAAAATACCGGCAGCAGATTTTAGTTCATACGTCGGCACAATGAAAGCTGGCTTTTCTCCAAGTAAAACATTAGATACTGTTGATGATATAACAGATGCCAAGATTATCATAGCAGTTGTGAATGGTGGTGAGTTTTCTGCTCGAAGTGGCCTTAGCACAGTCTCAATAGCGAAAAAGCACCCAGCAACAGCTGCATTGAATCCTGAAATCCAAAGATATATACTATTTTGTTGATGCAGCAAGAGATGATAATGAATAATATGACAAAAGAGGAATGAAGCAGCTGAAACAACAGGAGGAAGTCTCCCAATTTGCCTTCTCTAAGGGTCACAAAGTGTGTCAAAGAAAAGCAGGCAATGCCGGAAAGAAGAATAGTGTATCATATAGACATTGTTTGGCAAGGTAATAAAATGCTCCCGCTACTTTTTTTCTGTGAGTGCAAAACGCTTGGGTGCCAAACACACCCATAATCATTAAGTCATCAATGGTGTACAAACTATTGCTAGCTTAAAAATTTTCCTATTAGAAAACTTTTTTTTTCAAGAAATTGGGATTCAATAATTGACATGCATAAGGTTTTCACTCTCCTTGTAAAAAAAAAAAGAAATAAGTTTTTCACTCTCAACTTTTCATTTGCTGGCGAATTTTGAGTCTCTCAACAGATCAAAATGAAGATTCTGGCATAAGGTAAATGCCAAGAAGTAGACACAAAAACCCAGAGTGGTACCTGAAGCTATTCCAGCCGCCGCGCCAGCTGCAACAAGTGCAATTCTCCTTTCTCGATTATTCTCCATCATCTCTGAACAACCATTTGCACATGATTTTCCAATGTCAACACTAGGACCCTCAGGACCTAGCGAACAGCCAGTACCAAGAGTCACTGCAGCCTGGATGGCCTTTATTGTTGGAAAGATTGCCGCCAGCAAATCAATACCTTGTCTCTGTGATGTTCTAGCTTGCTTTATCTGCTCAAAGATTTCAAGAAGTCCGTGCATCATTCCTACCACTACTCCTCCTGTAACTGGAATCAACAGAATTCTATGCCAAGTATCAGCCAGCCTCTGTAGGCGGAGCCAAGCAGCTCCCTCGTTTGGAGTACCAGCCCATGCCCATTCATGAATCACATGCACCTAGTCAAAACATGACATATATTAGAAGTTCAGAATTGGGAGTTTGGAGATCAACAATCCAAAAAAAATTGACAATAATGAACAGATCTGGTGTGATTTTGAGAAAATAAAAGTATTTCTTCACAAGTGAAAAGAAAAAAAAAACATTTTCCCCCAGCATTTAGTATTCGAGTATATTCATAGGAAGTATCATAACTATAAACTTACTACACATAAGAAGTATCATTACCATAAGTAACAGTAACTCGTAACCCATAGTTCTTCATTACCTTTAAGTAAAATGGAAATGTTCAACTCTACATGTTACAAGATCCAACTCAAGAGCAAAAGCCAAGACCAAATAAGCACAATGAAAAGTGATAACACAAGAAAAAACGTACACCTTCCAATATCCATAAACTGAAAGACTATAATCAGATCTCGTTTATAGCAATAAGTCAATAATGTAAGTGATATTCAATCCACAATATATATTCATATTCAAAGAACAAAACTTTGCTAGCAATTCGTATCAACTAACGAAATTTCCAAGTTCTTCTAGATGTAGAAACCAGCAGACCCAATCGCCAAGAGCTAGCTCTGAAGAAAAGACACAGCAATATACATCCTTACCCCGCGATTGAAAGCAGCGACGCAAATGCCGGTGGCGAGCCCAAGGAGGCATCCGATCAGCAGCAACGCCCACTCCGGCGGGGCGCCGTCTCCGAGCACGTCGCGCGACCGATCGTCGTTGAGCCTCGGCGACGACACCCGATCCCAGTTGCGGCGGCGGTTCGACAAGCCACGGTCGAGGTGCTTGAGGAGGTCCCCGATCCCGCTCCTCCTGGCCGACGAGGGGGTCCCTACGGTCGCGGTCGTCGTGGCCGGCGGCGGCCCCTGGTCCTCCAGATCGGCGTCGGAGACTGAGATGGCGACGGATCGGAGGAGGGCCTTGTGGTCGTCGAACTCGGACTCCCCACCGGACATGGTCGCCGACGACGTAGGAAACGCCTATAACTCCATTCGGGCCGGAGAGGCTTCGAGATGGGGGATCGGAACCCTATAAAGCGCGCGAGATCTGAGATTTGATAACAAGTCGATCGAATCGATACGAAGACGAGGAAGAAGAAGAAGAAGAAGAAGAAGAAGAGGCGAACAGAACGCCAGGGGGTCTTTTTAATTAAAGTAAAAATATATAAATCAACTTTTCTCGTGTTGTGTTTCTTTTTTAAATTAATTAAAAAAAGCGGCGGTTGTTGGAACGGTGGACACGTGTTTATTTCACAATGGAAGGCTGTGATGTTTGCTGTTGAAACGTTTGCATATGATGCCTCTGACGACCAACTAAAGTGTATTTTTATGTTTAACAGACAATTATATTTTCAAGAGTTAAACCATTTTTAGTATCTATTATAAGAGTTCTAAATTATCGATCAATTTTTTTTGTTATTTAGTTAAGAAGACATATTGGTACCTTATTATCGGATTAGCTTGACTACTTAAGATAAAGAAAAGGACAAAAACTAAACCTACTATTTAATTTAGAAAAAGAGTTTAATACATAATTGTACTAATTGAATGATGAGACTTAGGTTACTAAGATTTTCATCATTAATAATTTGTCTGATTATTTGTAATAACAGATTAATTTTGAGATAATTTAGTTCATAAGATTTTTATTATATAAACAAAATTTTGCGAATTTCTGTCGATTTTAACAAAAGTTTGAATGTGAGTAAAGTGACGATTTATGGTCACGATCTTATTGTTTTAGTTTGTTGCACATTCCATTTATTTCTCCATTCAAAATGTATATCGTGTCTAAAAAATAGTTAAATTTATGAGTCAATTAATCATTTTCACGACACCTAAAAAAAAGCACATAATAATTTATAAATATGGACCAGCATATTTTGGGAGTGTTATTTTAAAATAATATTTATAATATGAAATTAAATTATTTGAGTCTGTCTTATTGTCTTATTTTGATTTATAAACAATATGCATTGAGCTTTTTTTTTGGTCCACGTCCATTTTTTAAATTTTTATTCAAATAAATAATAAAAATAGCCATAATAATAATAATAATAATAATAATAATAATAATAATAATAATAATAATAATAATATATCTTATTATTTTTATCATTATTATTAAATAGATTATCATTGTTTCTATTAATTAATATGATTGTAAATGTAATATCCATGATTTAATCTACATAAAATGGTATGTGTTAATGTCACATTATATGATTAATATGTATTATGATAATCGTGTTGAGGTAAACACTTCAACCTTTTCAAAATGACATATTTATGGCATGAAAATATAATTTTTAAATTATAAAAATAAGAAAAAATAAAGTTTTGTAATTGTTCTCATATGTTAAAGTATACTAAATATGATTTTTAATAAATTTGAAGACAATTTTTAGTTAGATTAAATGACGATGTAAAAAATAGAAAATGTGTAAAACTGTATATTTTATTGTTTGATTCAAAATTTAGATTTTGATTCTTTTAGAAATTATGTTTACAAATATATTTTTTTTTGAATTCAAATGGAGGTAGTTTCTTTTTTACATGTAAATATAAAAAAATGTCAAAATATTTATTGAAATGTCATTATATGAAAATATGAGTAAGTTGAGGGGTAAACTCTATATTGCTTTCTAACTTACCATAAGTCGGTATACAAATAAAGGTGAATAAATTTAATAGACCTTACCATCTCCTCAGGCCACATATACCCTGGGGGGGGGGGCACGCCCCCCCAACTTTTCGGTATATAAAGTATATATATACGTATATACTAGTAGTTATAGTTAATAAATAAATTAAATACTAATAAATGATCACAATTAGCTAACTGGCATAGTGGATAGGTGGTTTTGACAAACATCTAAAGGTCTAGGGTTCAAATCTAAGCCCCTCCTTTATTAGGGCCACGCCCCCCCCCCCCCGCACCACCCCCCTCACCCTTATTAACACATTCT
>LTAE01000589.1:48182-59307 GCA_001647135.1 Pontederia paniculata
AGTAATATTCATAAAACGAGTTCATGACATTTTTATATCACACAATAATAAAAGTGTACTTTCATATCCAATTTGAATTATAAGCATATGCTATATAAAGTGGAAGCTATAATTTTTACATTGTAAAATCACATAATTTTTCAAGATTCAGAGGTGAAATAAAATATAGTCAAATCTCTAAATTTTCTGAGACCTCCATAGAAAATACAATACTTTGATATTTATATGGGTTCATCATATGAAAGTATAGTTTCATTTAAATTTTGAATGTATTGATTTTCTTAAGTATTTCATGAGTTATGAAATTTCTATTCAACATCACTTAGTCAGTCAGAATACAGAAAATGAGACAGAACAATGTTATCTTGTTGAATTTTTTGTGGTCATTCAAGAATAAGAGAAAAAAAAATATTTATATGAATTCAACTTCTAAGGGTCTACCTTTTAATAAAATTTGTAGTATTTGAGTACGATGTGTTTATTAATCGTTATGAAATTTTATAATTGACTTCACTCAATTTACCAAGTGCAAAACTGATAGCAAAATTGATATTATGAACTCCATGAAATGAAATCAATATGTTTTCCTCGACATGATTAATATAATACTTTAAGTAATTATATGATACTTGCAATGAGATGGTGATATGACATATTGCATACATGATTGCATAAGTGCATTACATGTTATATATGATGTATTATGGATATGTGTTATATTGATGTCAATACATGTTCTAATTTATCCTATGCTATGATACATATGATATTTTATATGGTATATGTTTATATTATTTGACCCAAAATGAGTAGATTATAACACATAGACTATGAGTATTTGACTTACTGAGCTGTAATTTGGTCATAATATAGATTTTAATATTTTCATATCAACAAAACAATATTATGGTCATACTTGGTGATCCTCTAAAGGGATTAAGGATTGATATTATTGGACGAAATATAAATAAGACTTAGGTCTTTCTTTTAGTCATTTTGTAAAGATGCATGTCTCCTCGTGTATAACTTTTGTATAAAAATGTTAAATGCTAAAAAATTATTATATAATATATAAGTATGAATATGCCATGAGATTAATATATATACTACATGTATTATGATTATATTTATGATAATATCCACATGAGATATCATATGAATTATAACACGCTTCTATCATATTTTATTTGATCGATCGTAATAGGTCACAAATTACGAATCAAACCAAAGTTTGAACTAGAGTCATAATAAAATAATTGTAATATATTATTCATATAATATACATGACAATTGATTTATTATCAATTATTATAATATAATAGTAATTTAGAATAAAAATCAATTCAATACTATTATTTGTAGAAAAAAATATGATATTTATTTTAATGTATAATTTTACGAGTTCACGAAATTCAAATTAGATTTATATAAATTTACAAACTTAATAGAGCAATTATATTATCACAATTTAATAAGTGATATTTTTTTGAGAGGTAATTTAAATGGATAGATAATATTAAAATGATAATATAGTGAATGCAATCTTGATTTTATAATACACGATGATGATAAATTTGATAAATCTTATTTTTTTCATTTATTTTAGTATCTACCAATAATTGTGCAGAAGAGAGTTAAGATATGCTGTGCAGTGCAATAAGTGCTTTACTTAAAGCATAATCAAATAGTAGACATATAATAAATGGAAATGTCAATTCCATTTTATTGTTAGAGAAAAAAGTATGATTGCATTTGTTCAATAGAAAAAGAGCTATGAATCAAAATGATTATGAGTATTCTTTAAAAAATGTTATTTTTGTATGTTTGATTATGTATAAAGATGATTGACAAAGTTTTTTTTATAATTAATGTACAAATAATTGTATCAATTACAAAACTTGCTCAATTTTTTATCACCTTAGGCCTTTTCAAATAAATTATTTCCTTCTTATTAAACACGATCCATTAAAAAAAATCACTTGGAAAACTCGTATTTTAGCATTTGGCCCTTCCAAAAAAAACCGCGATCCAACTGGCCAACAAAAGCTATTGATTGGAGGGTCTTATTTCGGGTGTTGAATCAGGTCTCTATTTCCACCGTGCATAAACCCTAGATCTCATACGTGCTCCATGAGCTCCCAAACAACCCCTTCTCCAATGGCGGACGAAACCTTCTAAAACCCCCGATACGAATCGAACCCCTCTCCATTTCCAACAAGAAGAAGAACTCGCGATGTTGTCTTCGATCCGAAACCTCCTCCAACGCAGCCTCCACCGCGACTTCCCCTCCCTCCTCCTGTCCCGAACTCACAGCGCCGCCGGCCGATTCACGCTTCCGGCCGTTCGCGCCTTCTCCGCTTCTTCTTCTGGCGCAGGCGATGGCGGGGCTAAAGACGATCAGTGGGGCAATGCCTGGGGTGGAGCATCCGGCGCCGGCGGGGGTGGCAGTGGAGGGCTTGATTGGGGCGAGTCCCCCTCTTGGTCTGCCGGCTTGACGAGGGAGCACTTCGATGGGGAGGCCGTCGGGCGCAGGGTCGAGGACTCCGGGAACGAGCTCCTGGAGCAGGTGCGCTCCATGGACGTGGAGGACGACATCCTGCGCGTGCTGGAGAAGGACAACCGGGAGAGCAAGGCGTTTGTGGACGGGTGGAACGAGAGGATGATGGAGACCTATCGGCTCCTGAAGCAGGTGCGGGAGCCCGGAGCGAGGGGCGCCTACCTCAAGGACTCAGAGAAGGCTGAGATGTATCGGCTGCACAAGGAGAACCCGGAGGTTAACACGGTGGAGAAACTGGCAAAGGATTACAGGATCATGCGGCAGCGGGTGCATGCAATCCTTTGGCTGAAGGAGATGGAGGCGGAGGAGGAGAAGAAGCGTGGGGCGCCACTGGACGACTCCATTGAGATATTGCTTGATACATTTCCAGAGTATGTAGAAGAAAACACATTAAATGCTTCTTCTTTAAGATATTGTGCTCAATGTTGTTTGGATTAAGTTAAATTTTGCTTTAGTAACTTGCTGCAGATTTATTTCATTTGGACTTTGGTTTATTTGCCAATACAATGGCGTTTAAATATCTAGAAAACTTACATAATGAGATAAGTGGAGCGGAGGGAGTAGAGGACGGAGGAGCTTAGCAAGATATGCATCTGAATTGGGATAGGTTGTTCTTCGTTACATTTCAACGTTAAATGCGAAACCTGCTAAATGATCTACCATAAATAGTGTAAGCAATAGCTCTTTTTTGGGGAGGGCTAAATCCATCTTTTCAAGGTT
The DNA here is from genome assembly GCA_001647135.1 of Pontederia paniculata. Taxonomy (NCBI): domain Eukaryota; kingdom Viridiplantae; phylum Streptophyta; class Magnoliopsida; order Commelinales; family Pontederiaceae; genus Pontederia; species Pontederia paniculata. The sequence goes on from LTAE01000589.1 coordinate 51,460, forward strand.
CATAATGTTGTTTTTCCTAAACATGAGGTTTTATTTAATATTATCTTCTGTAAAAATAGAGGTTATGCATGTCCATGGGCACCACTATGTCAGCCTTTATTTAGTAGATTCTAAAATGACGACTGACAACACAAAATTTATAGGTAAACTTAACATCTTTTAAAGTGCCGGCCAAGTTGTATGTTAGAAAAATTGTACTTTAATTTCTTTTTCTTCAATGCAGATTTTTCAATTCCCATGATAGGGAATTCCATGTAGCCTCTCTTCCATATAAGCCTGACTTCAAGGTCATGCCTGAGGGTTGGGATGGAACTACAAGAGATCCCGATGAGGTCTTGTATGAAATATCAATGAAAGAGGATCAGATGCTCTATGAAGAGTTTGTCCAGAGATTTGAATTCAATAAGAAAAAGGTTTGTTACTCAAAATCTGGTTATCTTCAAAATCTGGCTATAATTTTTTAACTCCGGTGATTCTCAGAAAAGAAAAAACTCTATTGATAGTATGGCGATAGAATTATGCTATCTGAACTGAGGTATAGTTTTGAGTATAGATATGGTTGTGAATATCAGGTTATTCCTTATTATATAACTGGAATCGAGGAACATTTTAGTTAGATAATTTATCTCCATTGATTCTATGGCAATAGAATTATGCTATTCGAACTGATGTGAGGGCTTTGAGTATGGATGCGGTTGTGAATGCCAAGCTCTTCCTAATCCTAAACCTAGGATTCATAGTAGTGTAAAAGTTTTATATTTTTGTTGCAAATATGATAGAATAAAGATATAATAATTTAAGTAACTAGTAATTCAATTGATAAATCTTTTAAAAAAATTCAATTGATAAAATGCCTCCCGTCTCTGCAAAGAAGAGGCCACAAGATCATATTCCAGGATATGTTTTTTTTTCTGGGAGGGCATTATATTTTAGCACTCGATCCCTCAAATTGGATGCTTGCTTTAATACTGCTTTTTTTTTACTGGCCACAAGATTATATTCCAGGATATGCTTTTCACTCCATATTTCTTCATTTTCTTGTTTCTTCAATGTACCTCTGTGCGAGCATTTACTGGTCACCACTTTCTTTTTCTACAGTCTATTATAATCGACAAAATAACCAATATTTGTAGATATATACATGCACCTGGTGTTTTCTCTATTTATTTTTCTGATTTAAAAACAGCAAGTTCTGATTGATTCACAGTTTAAATTTAGCGACCGCTTACTGAGTTGGTTAATTCTGACCACATTAGAAAACTTTTAAGTGTGGTGAATGTGTATGTAGCATCATTTTTTGTGGTACTGCATTGATATGGGGTAGGTACAAGGATGCAAATGCTAAGCCCATGCATAGAAAGATTCCTCAAGTTAGGAGTGGTGTTCCATTTATGTGTAAAGATCTACGTGATTCATTAGAAATATACTTATTTACTCCCGTTCAACAAAAAATGCTTATTTGCTTTTTTGAAATCATTTTAGGTTGCATTTGTTTCAGGGAAAATATGTTTTGGTTGGCCAAAAGGTTATATATGACTTCGGGAAAATGTTTTTCCCTGTATGTGAAAGTAGCTATTTTTCAAACTTACACTATATCTCATGTACGCAGCTGTGTGGTGGGCACAGAGCGAACTATTCTTTCACCTTTTACTAAAGAATACCATGTGCCCGCCACATTTAGCAGCATACGCCTATTTTTGGAGGGCCTTTTTCCCTTGGGAATTCGGCCGTAACAAAATGAAATGTAAAATATGTCCTTTCATTTTTCACCCCCACTATATCTCATGTGATATATATATATATATATATATATATATATATATATTGTAACTAATTTATATTTTTACCTCTAAAATAAAATTAATTTATATTTTAAAAATGATTTTTCTTACTCAACCAGACAATGGGAAGAAAGTTATTTTCTCGTGAAATGTTTTCCTCAAATAATTTCCCCAAAAACTTATTCTCAACGAAACAAACACGACCTTAACTCAAACCAAATAATCATATTGGAAATTGCTACTATTTGTCATCGGTTGATTAGGAATGTGATCCTAAACCAATTAATCATCTTGGAAATTGCTACTGGTTGACATCATTTGACTAGCAATATGATTATTTGTATTGTAGAATTTATACTTTATTGGTATACCAGCTATTTTCATCTATGACAATGAATTATAATAAGCACACTTGGTTTAACCAATTTATAGTCTGTTGCATTTTTCTTTCCCCTTCTATTGGTGTATCTTTTGAACTATGAAGATGCTTACACAAAAAATTATGAAGATACTGTGCAAATTTGCTCCTTGGACACTTGGATGCTCCTGAATTGAATCTTCAAACTACCTTGACTTGCTTTGAAACGGAAGTTGCCACATAAAGCTGAATGCTGCAACTTTACACTTTAGATATCAGTTCTGTTCTCTAACTTATTTAACTTGCCTTAGACATAAGTATGCATTCATGAGGCTAAATAATGCTTTGAAATATCTGGTAGTGTTCAATATCAGCTGCGTGATAACTTGATCTTTGTTGTCCTCCTTTGTTGTGCAGTAGCGTGATAACTTGATCTTTCGCCACATTTATCTTTATCATGTTTTCTTGTATTTACTGCAGACATCTATTACCTTCAGAGCTCCAACCTTCTATCACTTGTTCCAAAGTAGTTTGATTTTTTGGGAATTGAAATTAAGCTATTTATAGGAGTTAAAGTTGGAATCTAAAAGTTGAACAAGTCAATGCCCAGATATGCTGTTTACATGGAAATATTTTTCTCTTTTCCAGATGGCTGGAGAGGTGAAATGCCACAAGTACAGCAGGAGGCGACCATCAGAAGGATGGAAATTCACTGTTGAGAAACTTGGACCTCGTGATAGACGAGGAGGTGGTGGAGGATTGAAGTTTGTAAGCTTGCCTGATGGATCCAGCCGTGAACTTAATGAGATGGAAAAAATGTTTGTAAAGAGGGAAACTCCGAAGAAGAGGAGAAGGATTCTGCCACCTTTCAAGTAGGCATTCATAGGATGCTGACAGTAGTATGTTGTGTGAAACCGGCTCAGTGTTATCTCTTCATTTTCTATCTGGGCTAATTACATCGTTCACAAGTTTTGAGATTTTTACCTTGTATTCGTGCTCTCTTGTTGAATGACTTCAAATATGTGACCAGTGAATCTGGCTATCGAACTAAGAATGTGCACCATTGATTTTGTAACCTGGCAATGAAATTGTTTTTCTCCTTGCTACAAGGGTGAATAGATTGACAATTCTAATGATGTGAATTTCCAGGCTATCTTAGATTTCTATAGGCAGGATAGAATTATTCCAACTGAAAAGACCTACAGACATTGAGCAACAAGCTTGGGTTTCTAGCATTAGTTGATTGCGAGTATTACATGGACATTCATTGTATCAAGTGATTCTAGCATTAGTTGACTGCAAGCTGTACGTGCATTCCGTCTTTTAACCTTGAAAACATTTTACATAAATTGCCATTCTGACCTCAGTGTTATCGCTGAACTGTTATATTTACCTCTCAACTTATATTTATCCTGACAAGTTATTAATTCTCATTGTTTCTTTCTTTTTGCAAGGCATTAAAGGGCATCATTGCTAGAAAGCTCCGTACTCTTAAGCTGCTGCTTCGAATTGAAGGGCCACGCTGATGGTTGGCGAAAAGCTTTATACTGTCATGGTATACTTGCTTGATTGCTGGGTGACTCACCTCAGGTAGAGTGTGTCATGCTTAATTTGAAACTAAAGGTTCCTTGCCAAAACAAAAAAGAGGAAAAGGAGAAGGAAGAGGAAATGTCATAGTCATCTTTTATAGTGCTTAGAATATGGTAAATGCTTTATTCAATTTGCATGATTGCCAGCACTTTTGATAGCCGTGCATATCAGGTATCAAGTGGGTGTGATATTATCATTAACTAAAAGTGAGGTGGCACCAAAATTGACTTGGACACTGCAGTGGGGCTCTATTTGGGACCGATGATGAGCTCCCAAAAGAAAAATTGTGACAACACCTAGCAGCAGAACAGTTGCAGACTAAGGTCTGCTTCTGAAACAGTTGGGGAGAGAGGTCCACTGAACAGAAAGCTATACCATTGTTTTCTTCAACATGGCTTTTCTCAGTAGGAAATGGATGTAAACCCCCCTAAATTTCTTCATGAAAAACATGAAGTTGTCGGGAGTAAATGATCTTTCTTATTTATGTTTTTAAAGTTATGGGGATCAAGTATACTTCCTTTTTCCTTCATAAAAGTGTAAAAGACAGGGTTTGAGCATTCATTGTTACTGTTGGCAATGAAGATGGAAGCTGACCTGCCATTTTCTTGTAGGAGATTGGACGAGAGAAGTCACAACAAAGAAGACTTGCTGGCACATCTACCACGCAGGAAAACAAATGAGGGTCCTTCTCAGTCGCTGTCTGCTTACAACTAACAACCAAGAGGTATTTATTAACTCGGTAGGCATTTCTTATTTGGACTCTTGTTCTTCATGGCATATGACAACAACTAGCACCAATATTTCTGTTACAGCATAGCCATTTCTTTTTCTGTTTTCATTTCTTATCATATGTGCAAATGAGTTCCTTTGTTATGATTTCTGGATAGGAGTCCATACATCCTTTTCTATTTGGAATACTTATACATCATTTGAATCTGAAGGGATAGAAATTTTGCAGGCAGCCACTTTTTCGTCTTTTTTTTCGTTTTTCTGTTGATGTTACTGAAAAATGATGCTTTCATTGGACCGCTTCTGATGAGGAGGGACTTCGAATTTCGGATCAAAGGGGGATGAACTAAATCATAATAAGAGCTTAAGAGGGAAGGACCAAATCCTATGGGGGGAGTAGTTGACAAAAAAAGGGCTGAACCCAAAGGTTCTATGAAATATAATGCAAATGCTAAACAAAAAAATGAAATTAATTATAAAAAATACTCTTTATCCTATGCTATTTATTAAATTTACCACATTGATTGCAAGTAACCATCGTAAATCTCAGAATGATTTGATTAGCTTTTGGATAATAAGGTGTATTTATTTTTTGAAAACAATATTATATTGGCTTTTAGAATTTGTTCTTTAATGTTAATTGTATAATATTTTCTACATTAACTTTTGAGTCATGAAGGAGATAAGTGTCGCTCTAGTTATGTTGTGTATTCATCATGGTGGCGAGCGTGTCCTTGGTTATTAGTTGTTCGTTTCAACATCAGATTAAGACTTGGTAACTAGAAAAGGCCCCATTTGCCAAAAAGAAGGGATTGTGGCCACTGTTTCCTTTTGTTGAAATTTACTATATCATTCGATTCGTTTATATTGTTTTTAGGGAAAAGAAAAGAAATGAGTAGTAGATTGGACTGGCAAGAACATAATCTTTACCGGCTGAAGGTCGTGTTGAGATTTGAGTTAGAATAAGTAAAGTGAAACAAACTTAAATTTAGATAAAAAAAATTCAATGGAGAGAAATGAAGTTAACATTAAATTACCAATAGGCATTTCTCTACATGAGCTTTTTAATTTCGTCCGAACAAGCTTTGAGTTTTCTTTATACAATAAAAAAATAAGTGTACTTCATATTATGTTGATTAATAAGAAACTTATCCCACGCATTTCAAGGATTCCTTCTTGAATGCAATTGTCAATTTTCCATGTCACTATCCTCTTAATTAACTATAAAGAAACCCACCCATTAATTAATTTGAGTATATGATATAATCATTTCGCTCTCAATCATGGGTTTGAACAATGCTCATTTTGCCTTGCCAACTACTCGGCCAAGTGCTCGCTCTAACTGCATGCATAATTAGGGATAACAAAAGTCAAGGGATAGAATTGACAACCTAGATACCTCCTCCATATTTAATACAGAAATAAGTTAAAATATTCATGGCATTAGTGATTTGTCTTGAAAATTAGACTACTCAACCTAATATATAAAAATGAGTTTAATAAAGATGTATATAGAGTACATATATTTTATCGTCTGAACCATTAAATTTGAAATATGTAATTAAAAATAAATAGCTTATTTAAGATTATATATTTTTTTATTTTTTTATCATGTATCTCAATTTCAACGGTTCAAATAATAGGATACACAATGTATTTTACTTAAATAAGATATATTTATATTATATTTATAAAAAAATTAGGAGAAAAAAGTAAGGCACAAGCCATTCATTAAAATTTCACATACATTCTACGCGATCGAAATTTTGGTATGCGTCGCCACTTAATCCTGAACATCATTCATTCCGTTCCATGCAATTGAAATTTTGGCATTATCTTACTTAATCCTTAATGTTCGTAAGACATTATTCATTCTACGCAGTTAATATTTTCGTATTCATGGTATTTAGTTCTCGTTATGATCTAGTGCTTCACTCCTACCCAACTGATCGGTCATCCCATTGTTGATCCATCTCAAGTTACTTTTATTCTTTTTTGGTCATTGGATTCGTGATTATACTTTTGCTAACGATAAGCATGAAGTGGCATGTATAGATACCAATTGCGTACAAACTCTAAACAACGTGTTGAGCGTGACTGATCGACATGCTAAACTTAAAACTCCATGCTGTTCATTTGTACACCATGGAAAGTTGTTGGGTCAGGAGAAAGGGTTAATAGTCACGAATTGCAAGAAGAAATGTTACTTTAATGTTCTATTCTTTTGCTCGATTAATCAAACACTAATACATTTTTTATCATTCAAAACTTTAGTTAACATAACTTAGTTTGTGGACTATAACTGTAAGTGTGTTCTTGCGATTAACATCAACACAAGTCAGGAAGTCAGTAGGATTTATGCACAGCTCTAATAAAAGTAATAAAAAACAGGCCGCACTCAAGTCATATACGAATACTTGGGTGCAACACGACTAATATTATTTAGATTTGCAGGACTAAAATTATGAAACCCATTACTACTTTTTTGAATAATTGCTGGGTGTTGCCAAACAAGATTCGATATATCTTGTAGAGAAATGTCTGAGATCTTGACAAAGAAAAGAGGAAAACACAGACTTGCAAAGCCTTTTAATTTCTGCAATTTAAATGATATGTATCTCACTAAATTAGTTCTTATGGAGCCAAGTGTATAATTACTGTACACAATTATTAGTTAGGTATTGAAAACTGATAAGGTTTTAATGACGTATTTGTCCTACCACACCCTACTGATTGACGAACATAATCACATTATATAAGATTTCAGCAAATCGTACGTACTGCAAGTTTATAGAAATATTTGGAATATCTATATATTTTCTCCTTAATTATATGAAATCCAGGGTGTTACAAAAACTGTAAAACTATTAGTCATACTTCGTGATTAAGAGTTTAATTGGATTGTCATATGAATTCCATAACTCAAAGGGTACCTACTGCACTTTGTTTTGAGGTTCGGATAAATGCACCAGTGAGAATGATAAGATAATCAGTGCTCATGAATCAAGAAACATTAAAGCCTGTTTGGATCAAAAATAAAAGTTAAAAGAATAGACATAGAATATATTCATGAATATATTTCAATCATAATATTGTTTCTGAATTTTTCGAAAGAGTTAATCCAATTTTGTAAAAATAAATAGTGATTTTATAAATTTTAAGATAGTTTAAAAAAATTTAGATAGTGACTAAGTTAATTCTATTATAAAAGATGTTCGACAATTAGGAATAATTCATATTTCTCTTTCTATTCCCAATTCAAACAGAGCTTAGTTTACAAATAAGAATTAAGATTTAATACTCAATTATTGCACTAAAAATAGTTTAGTGCGATAATTATATATATACATATATATATATATATATATATATATATATATATATATATCC
>LTAE01000589.1:60293-77585 GCA_001647135.1 Pontederia paniculata
ATAATAATAATAATAATAATAATAATAATAATAATAATAATAATAATAATAATAATAATAATAATAATAATAATAATAATAATAATAATAATAATATCGATCTATCACTTGACTTCTCATAATTAATTTGGCTGATCAATCTTTAGGGAGATTTTTGAAGAGTGCTGTTGTATCATCCATATGGCATGATGTCTAAGTGTCTTATAACATGTGAAGCACTAAATATCTTCTTAGGTGGCGTGTAACGACTGCATCTCCACAGTACATTAATTAGCATATGTTGCTTATATATATGTATATATCGTCCAATTTGTGCGACTTAGTTAATTGAGCTCCAATATGCTACTTAGTTTATTGAGCTTTGGATACCAAAATTTGTACATATTACTTTTTGATATTAATTCTACAAATGCTATTAGCTCTCACTAATTCAATTTAAGATAAAAAAATGCTCTTTATTGATATTTTTAAATTCTTTTTTAAAATATTTCCAAGATTCAACTCATTTATGGATTCAACTCATTTATGGATTCAACTTTTGTCTATATCATAATATTAGAATATATATAGTACGTTACTGTACTTGGTGCCCGGTTGAGTGCTAATATTTCAAATCACACCTCATACACATGGCCCGGTTACGCATGCATGAACAAACAAATGTCTCTCTGTATTATTGAAAAAGATATATACCACTAGTTTTGTCAAATATAAAGTATTGTCTTCTTTTTTACCAAATAAAAGTATTGTCCCCAGGTAGATACGTACATTGGCCAAAGTGGTGGATAGAGCCATATATAAAAATAAGTAGAGGGTAGTGGTTGATGCATCACTCATGAGTATAAAACATATATAGTCCTCCCAATCAATAATGTTAGCACAATTAATTATTATGTTATGAAAGAAAAAAAGGATTAGTAGCTTCGATTTTAAATTTTAAATACAATATCTTCATCAGAATTTATTTTTGTCGCACTCATTCGAGTATCGAATTAATCAGATATTGATAATCATGTACCTTGATAGAAAAAAATCCCCTTCTCACCAAAGAAGACCTCTCAGTTGCTTGTTCAAACCTCATGGTGACATAGACATATTATATGAGCATTAGGGGGTGTCACAAATTAACTATATATATGTATATACATATTAACAAGTTATTATACAAATTTTCATGGATGCATAGTGCGGACTTACGGTTGAGTTTCACCCACAATTTCATTGCATCTTTGAGGAATGAAAAAGGACTCCTGCTTGGGCCACCCCCCATGCACCCACATCGATTCAAACAAGTACCAAAATGCTCCCGGAGCTTCCCTTTATATATAGAGACCCACAATGCCCGAAGCCCTCCCCGCAGCAAAGCCAACTCTAGCTAGCCTTCTCTAGCAGCAACCACTACTGGCCGGGCATGGAGCTGCTTCTCTTTCTAGCTTTCTCCCTCCTCCTTGCACCTGTCTCTCCTCTTAGGGACGTCCCCCACAGCTCATGCTCCTCCACAGTCCTCGGTAACATTAATCCTCCTCCATGACTCATCTTAATTCTCTGGTGCATTTCCTCTAATTTTCTCACTGCTGATTGAATTCAGTTTATATCTATGATTCTGATCAAACAAATTCATTTTGTAACTTCTTCTCCTCAGTTGAAAGGATCAAATAGTGAAATATATCATACATGAAATTGAAATCTATTTCAGTTCTTTATTATCTCCTTCTTTGCTTTGTGTTAATGGGGATCATGTACTTTTGAGCTCTTCTGCATGCATATGGGTTCACACAGTTGAGATAAGATCATCATGTTAGGTGCATACACCACTCATTCTTTCAAAGTGAGGAAATAAGTCCAAACAAGGATAACCATAAAAACACCAAAATTTCCATCTTTATTAAAATGATTCATCATCATCTTCTGTTTTTTAACATAAGTGAAGAAAAGAGAAAGGTATATAATTATGTTGCAATTATTTGAGTTCTTCAGGAAGCGTTCTGCATGTCTTAGATACTTTAATGTTCTTGGTGGCCTGTGATAAAAAAAATGTTAATGTGGTCATCTAAAGTTCCAATTAATTTAATGATACAACTTTATATATATTTGACGGAAGATAACTCAATCATATCAAAGTTAGGAACTAATTAATTAATAATTCTCAGTGCATGTGCAAAGTAATGGGTCCACTGCCAACTTCCATCCATTCCTTTTTGTTGAGTTCTTGGTAGCCGTCCACATTAACCAATAAATACACAGCTAAAGTTAATCTTCTAACTTTAATTTGAACAATACGCATAATTTGCATAAATTCGTTTATATAAATTTTTATTTCCCTGTTGTTATATGATAGTATTGATTCTATTGAAAATTAGGTAATTAGTGCCAACCGAAATCATAATTATTACATTCCACCGGAACTAATTAAGTTGAGGAGAGTGAAGAGTCAATGTTTGCCTAACATATTATTTAAAAGTGTCATTTTATAGAAAAAAAATATCTGAATTACATATGGATATGGTCTAAGATACGAGCCATTTTAGACTTCGAACTTTTGGACCTTTAAATATCGTGGCAATTTTTAGTTCAACAAATTATTATCTCTTAAATACTTATGTTTATGGAGAAGAATTATAAAATAACCACTTGCTTAATTTGGGTCCTAACAAGTAAACAACATATATATGTACGCCAAAACTTAGCATCAAGTATCCCACCAAGAAAACACACGCACAAACAAAAGTTAGCCTCAAGTGTAGTCATGAGTGGTTGTCCTTGTTTACTCTTTAGTGGACCATATCTTGACAACTTATGATATATATGTATGTATATTCCATGATCTTAATGTACGATGCTCACATATCTTACCGTTCTAATAATTGAACTATAATGGCGCACCAACCATTTGGTGGGTTTCAGTTACTTCATTAATAATTACTCAACTATTCAAGTACTATGTTTTAGTAATTTAACTAGTATTTAATTAAACTCATCATAATATATATATATATATATATATATATATTAATTCATACAAAAAGAAATCCGAGGATTTAGTAATTTTGTCCATTCCATAATTTTCTTCTCGATCGTTTTATAATATAGAAAAAAANATATATATATATATATATATATATATTAATTCATACAAAAAGAAATCCGAGGATTTAGTAATTTTGTCCATTCCATAATTTTCTTCTCGATCGTTTTATAATATAGAAAAAAAACTGTAAAATTTGTAGTGTTGTAACATTGATGAGAAAAAAAAAAGGTTTCAAGATGCAACTATTTTGTTCTAACTGTTATTACCATTGCGCATGAACACAGATCATGAGCTCTACAGCACCAATGGCTCCGGCCTCCATTTCACTCTCCATCACCCTACGCACCCATGCTCCCCCGCTCCTCTCGCCTCCTCCTCCTCCGTCCCCTTCTCGGCCGTGCTCACTGAGGACGACGCCCGCGTCCGATCGTTCGCCGCCCGGCTGACCAAGACGGTGACCCGGCCGACTTCCCCTCTCCTCCAGCCGGACGCCGTCTCGGTCCCCTTGTCTCCGGGGGCCTCCTTTGGCGTCGGAAACTACGTGACTCGCATCGGCCTCGGCACCCCGGCCAAGTCCTACGCCATGGTCGTCGACACGGGCTCGTCCCTCACCTGGCTCCAGTGCTCGCCGTGCCGCGTCTCGTGCCACGTCCAGACCGGGCCCGTCTACAATCCGACCACGTCCGGCACCTACCGCTCCGTGTCGTGCTCCACCCCGGAGTGCAACGGGCTCGAGTCTGCGACCCTCAACCCCTCAGCGTGCTCCAAGTCGAACGTGTGCATCTATCAGGCTACCTACGGCGACAGCTCCTTCTCCGTCGGGTACCTCGGCAGGGACACGCTCTCCGTCGGCGGCCAGAGCTTCCCGGGATTCGTCTACGGCTGCGGTCAGGACAACGAGGGTCTCTTCGGCCGGTCCGCCGGGCTCATCGGCCTGGCGCGCAACAGGCTCTCGCTGCTGTCCCAGCTCGCGCCGAAGACCGGCAACTCCTTCTCCTACTGCCTGCCGACGCCGGCGTCCGTCGGCTACCTTTCGATTGGTTCGTCCAATCCCGGGAAGTACTCGTACACCCCAATGGTCTCGAGCTCCCTCGACAACACGCTCTACTTCATTAGGCTTACGAGCATCACAGTCGCCGGGAGAGGCCTTCCGATCGCCACCTCGCAGTTCACCTCTACGCCAACCATCATCGACTCTGGGACGGTGATCACGAGGCTGCCGACAACCGTGTACAACGCGCTGAGCAGCGCCGTCGCCGGGGCGCTGAAGGGCTACAGCCGGGCGCCGGCGTACTCGATCCTAGACACATGCTTCAAGGGGAGCCTGAAGGCCCTGCGGGTGCCGGAGGTAGACATGGTGTTCCAAGGAGGCGCCACGCTGAAGCTGGCGGCCAGGAACGTGATGATCGACGTGGACGACTCCACGACGTGCCTGGCCTTCGCGCCGGCGGGAAGGGTGGCGATCATCGGGAACATGCAGCAGCAGACGTTCAGGGTGCTGTACGACGTCGCCGGATCCAGGATCGGGTTCAGTGCTGCCGGATGCGGCTAATTAAGGCGGCGACCTCGGCGGCGGCGCCATATATAGCGCGCTGTAGGTGGAGATGTTGCATGCATGGTGAAAAAAAAAGAAAGGTTTACGTAATGCTTACATTTAAGAGAACGCATCATATTTGATAAGAACATGCACAGTATACGCACATGGAGCACATAGTGACCAACTATTACTATTATTTCGATCACCAGCCTTAATAATTAACTATTGTTGCATTGATCTGTACAGAATAATTTGGTGCTCTCTTGTAAACTTCATTGTAATGTAATTAGGGTGGTGGCTGCTACTAGTAAATTAAATCAAAGAGAGAGGTGGCAGTGACATATATATGTGGAATTCAATTGTACTCCTCTTTTATGTTACATTAAGTTTTAATACAAACAAAAAAATGTTACTTCTTTTTTTTTTGGTACCCCTGAGGGGCCCCCGGTGTCCAGGGCTACTAGCACCTGACTAATCCGGAGTCGAGGTCAAGAGCAGAAGTGATATTCCTCTAGCCAAATTGACAACTCCGGGGCTCGAACTTGGGGCTACTAGCTCCCGGTACCTCAATCCGGGACACACCCCTGCTAACCAGGTGTGTCAACCAAACTTGGTTAAAAAAAAAATGTTACTTCTGCACAGTTCATCTGCAGGTTGCAAAGCTTCTCTATGTTTGTTTTGTGTTACATACATTACAAACTAAGGTAAAACCATTTCAACAGAAAATTGTAAAACTTGATATAATTTATCAGTTTCAGAAAACTGTAATGTCCAGAAACATTCTGCAAAATTTGAACTTGATTTGAACAATCAAAGCCTTCAACCGCTATTAACTGAGCAGTAACCTTGGAGTCACCATTGTTGTGAGAGGATTCAGCTCTACAGACCTAAAACTTAAATTCCTCTACAGAAATAACAGGTTTACCATGAAAAAAAAGTTGATTCAATAATTAAGCGACAGTTGATTTCTCTTGATTCGATTTAATTATGTGAGGTCATGTGGTGGTTGGAAGGAAACAGCAACAAATAAATTGCTGCTTAATTTAAAGTTCATCCACAAATAACATGATTCAATATTAATATCTATTCTTAGACTTTTGTACATTGTAGCCCTACTTTGCTTTCTGACTCGGATGGTAATTTGTATAGTGAAAGTGCACCTAATTAATGTCACTAAATGTGTGCGAATCTTTTCAATAATGAAGTGTAGTTCCTTAATTAGCGGTAGGCTCTGTGGAGTAAGCAATTAAGAGATGCTGATATATGTACACATTATTATCTCAAGGATCCAAATATTTGATGATAATAACGGAATCTTACAGAAAATTAAATTAATTACAGTGACTGCTCCTCACTCCCTTTACTTGTATTCCACTATAAATTATGCCAAGCCAATTCAAAGTATCAGAATTGGCCAAGTATCTTTGTAAATTCACATCATTTTTTATGTTACTTTATTATATACATATTTAAAAGTTTCCCGAATAAACTTATGAAGCATAGAAATTTGGATGGTGAGACATAATTAAGGTCTTGTCCATATTATAAAAAAAAGTTAGTGTACTTTCTGCTGTACCACCACTACGAAAAGAAGCATAAGCACGGAAAACATGCAAAGGGCAATGGATCAAACAGTTTGACGCACTCACGGATCAAACCAAGCCGGCCAATTAATTATTAATGGATAATATATATATATATATTGATAGAAAGAATAAACTGATGATGCATGGCTTCACCTTCACTTTTCGTGAGGTCTGAAGGCGACTTGGCAACTGCATTCGTCCAAGACAATTTGGTGCGACGTCGTGGTCGGCTGCCGTGGCTAACAAATTGCATGTCTCTGGCTGGGACATGCATGGCCTACGGCCTGGCCACAAGCAGGCAGCTGGCCGGCCACTGCTAGCACTTGGACGCACTCTGGACTCTCGTACGTGGTCCTTATGATACTTACTTAAGATATGGATGCTTCGTTTGATAGCAACTTCATTCAGCTCCATCAGTGAAGAAAAGATTTACACTTTTCTTTTTACTGTCATAGACCCACCATTGTATTTCACATGACTAAAGAAACATTGAACATATACTTTGAACTTTAGGAACATATTTTAAAAAATCCTGCAAATGAGAGTTCAAATGAATAATGTTATGATGGAGCAGAATATTACAATGTGGAAGCAACCAATGATAAATTTCACTGAAGATTATTTTCTTTTAATTCCGATTGCCAACTTCGTTAAACTATTCTTCTTCCAATAATATTCCTTATTCATAACATTACGCGCCGTGCATGTGAATTTGTGTATTTTAACTCGTAGGGCGTAGAATAAATGCATATACAGTATCTTTTTTTACCAGAAACTTTCTCCAATTTATTCATCTGAGTGCACAAGTTCAAAGGCAAAAAAATTATGTACACACAAGGTCCACTTAGTTGCTCTGATATTAATCCAGTTAATCTTTCACTTTTCCTTGAATTTTATTCTGTTGATTCAATTCGATCGATCTAAAATCCTCTGTTTTGAAGCTTCTGCTGAATTATGGAACTAAAATCGTGTGGTGCAGTACCAAACCGACAACTTCAGCTTCTTCTGATGCATTCAATAGCCATGTTAATGACAGGCCTAATTACCTCTCTGTTGTTTATGTTTGCATTTGTGCTAGTTACATGTCAAGAACTTGTCTCGTGATCGGTAAAAATCGGGAACAAGCACGAAATTCTGACAACAAGATTAATTCATAACTACAATTCTGGAGAAACATGGATGAATGCCATCAACACCTGTTCTTAGTATAAAATTTGACCCCAAATCCATGCAATAATATAACTGATGGATATTAATTCTTAATTATCACATGGAAATAGCTCTTGAAGTTTGATCCAAGTATTAAGAATTTGACGAATGAATTCATGCAGGCATTCTTTTAGGCCAACTGATCACTTGAAAGAATGATGTTAGAAGAAACTCATCAGTGGAAAATCTCCAGTTGTTAAGAAGTGGCTGCATATGGCATCTGTGTATTGTTTCCTGCAGCTATATATCTCGTTTCTGGATGTATTAGTCACTGTTATATATAAGTATGCAATGCATTATCTCAAATGTTAGATATGCTCTCCGTTAATTAGGAACAAAATTTTGAAGCGATCAAACAACATTCTTCTCCTGATTAACAATTGCAAATAAAATAAGTTTGCCTGCTGGCCCAAGCCCATTAATGAAGTACTCCGTGAAATTCTTTTAATAATTTTCTTTTATTCACATCTATAAAAATAATACCTTCCAATGAAGAAGAAAGACTTATATCAAGTATTTTTCACTTGCAGCAAATTCTTCTTAGGAGAAAATCTATATGAATTAAAATGAATTAGTGATATACTAATTAGTATTGCTGCCACCATATCAAACTATAAGTTGTATTGAGACTCTATTTTATGTTAACTAATCAATGTGAACAAATATGAATTTTATCTCCACCAAAAAGGTTAACCTTTCAAGACAAAGAATCATTAAGGTTTCCTTAAATATCAACATTGGTACATATCCTCTTGAAACTCCTATTTCTTACAAGTTCATCAATAGTAGTAAACTATCCTTCCTCATAAAACAAAGCTTCTTCTAACTTATCTGGATGGAAAGACATAATCCTCCCTTATTAAGTCTATTTTAACTACCACGCTGAACTACTCATTAAGCTCGATGTACATTCCTGATGGCATCACACAACATCTAGAGAAACTATATAAAGGATTCTTGTGGTCTTGAAATTATGGTAGGAAAAGGGCACATTTGATTAATTGAAGTACTGTACAATTACCTAAATATGAGGGAGGCTTGGGAACAAAAAAAACTTGCATCGTATTAGGGATTCTCTAATTGCTAAAAATCTTTTGGCCTCTTTAAATGGGAAAGACAATTTATGGATTAACATGGTTACCAACAATTATAGCTCACCATATCCCTTGCTACCTTCTTTAGATAATTGGTCTTCAAAATCAATCTTGAATACTTGTTAAAATATCAAACTTGGCTTTAAGAAAAAAATTAAATATGCCTTTATAGGGGCGGACCTACGTGTAGTGCATGATAAAAAATGTATATATATAAGTATATACTAGTATATACAATCAATATATAAAATAAATGATAAAAAAGAGCAAGACTATTTATTTGATGTAGTGGTTAGGGGGTTTTGGGTACTATGTAGAGGTCTAGGGTTCAATTCTTGGCCCCTTCCAATTTTTTTATTTTACTTTTATATGTATCGGCCCCCCTAACTTTTCGTTCTGGGTCCGTCCCTGTGCCTTTACCACTAATGTCATGAAGGACCCTTGGGTTTTCATCATACCATTACAATTTATGCCCGCATTAATTAATGTTAACATATTACTTATTAACTTATTTGTTAGTGACTTGACTAGAAATCATGCTTGAAATTATGCTTTGCTATTTGATTATTTTGGCCCTATGATGGTTTCGGCTATTATTAAAATCTATCTGCCTTTTTTTTTGCCTATGATGATATATGGCTATAGGTACCGGATACCTAAGGCATTGAAAATGCTAACTTTGTCTATATGTTCATTTCTCTCTAGCGACAACCATCAAGAAGTATAGGAGGCCTTGCTTGGACCAACATATGGAACGTCCAAATTCCACATAAGATTTAAATTTTCTTTGTGTGGTTTAGATGTAGAAACTAATCAAGACTTGTTCTTTTAATACTATTCTAGCAACCAATTAGGGGTCATGTTTCAATAGAAGTTGCAATCTAATTTTGAACACATGAACACATGAGTAAATGGTCATGGGACCTTGGAGGGTTCCACTCTAGAAAAGAAATTCTCGCTCCAAGTTATTATCTTTGTTTTTTTATTGTCTATAGAGAATATCGGTTAGGAGAAATGAGGCTAGTTTTAGGTCCAAGTAACTAATCACCTCATTGGTTTGGGAAAGGATTATGGTAGGATATAATGAACATGAGAGATGCCACAAGGACTACAGCTCGTTACCCCAAGACACACCAACGGTTCGTGGGAGTCTCCTCCTCCACACTAGGTTAAAATCAAGTCAGATGGGTCATATAAGGATTCTGATGAGAGGGGAGGAGCAATTTTCCTAATTAATTAGATTAACTAATGGTGAATTATTGTATGTAGGGCCTCTAAGTTGTAGTGTAGGATCAACTCTTGAAGCAGAGGCTTGGGGATATGCCAAAGTATCATCCAAGGTCACCATATAGGAGTACACAAGATATGGCTTGAATATGATGTGAAGAGCTTGGTTCAAATCACTTTGAAGAAGGAACCTTTCCCATGAAAGATTAAAAGCAATTTGCAATTGGAACTACTTGACTTTTCTTAATCCTTTTAAAATTCACATGTATACTGCGTAGCCCACAAGTCAGCAAACCTTTTGGCTAATCTAGGAAGAACTTTAGACCATGATATATTTTGGTTGGAGAGTCTTCTTCAGGACCTTCATGACATTTTGATTGTTGATTCTGCCTTTTTTCTATATAATGGATAACCATATTCTCTTTAACAAAAAAAGATACAACGAACTCTTTCTTAATGTTTCCCACAAATTAGATTCTATCATATTAGGCCTTATTTTTATGTAAGTTTATTCAAACCCTGGTTGCTTTATAAAACCAGAAAAAGAGAAGTCAACGATGGTCAAAATTTGTTGAAGAAGTTGCTGCAAAGTTTGCTTTGGATGTTCTAAGTGCTAGAGTTTGATTGAAATTTCATTAAAGCTTTGTATTTATCACTTCTTAGAGTATGATTATAGCTTTGTTATTATTTTATTTTCATTGGTATTTTAAGTTTTTTTTCCTTCGTGTAGAACAAAGTGTTCCAATAGGTACAAGATCTATTTCACCTATGTCGTGTGGGCTCTAAACTTCTAAGTTGTATAGAAATTAATGCTTGTAATAATTCAATTGATTATGTTAGATAATTACTCTTGATAATAAGTCAGAGATATTTTTATCACAACTTGTTCCAGCAATTGGTAAAGAGCAACTTGTTCCAACAATTGATAAAGAGCAAATCATTCACATTTGGATCACGCGATAATATTTTGTCCATATCAACTTCAAGAAATTGACTTGTTGAGTTCAAAGATTTCTATTCCGTTGATGCTTCATTTGTCAAAAGCTCATCGTCTTCTAATTGTGCTATCTATTGTGCATGTAGTATATTATTCTCATTAGTTTGGAGGTGTCAATTTGTGACTCTCATTAATGTTTTCATGTTGTTTGTTTGTATAATTATAAGTTGCCCATCTTTGTCTATACATATTATTTTTAGATGTTTTTGTCCTTATGTGCCCAAGTTTGCATCAGGTTTGCCATCTCGACCATGTGCATACCAACCCATTTATATTATCACTTTTGGACTTTAATGTGAAGCTAAGAGGAACTCAGATTAAAAATTCTCATTTTATGCATATTAGCTTGTCTAAAACTCATTCTAATTGGTGGATTAATGAGCTTATTGTGATGCATAATTCAATGATCTATTATGTTGGACCTTTTCCAGTTAGGCTATCTTCAATTTCAGCTTAGTTACAATTGCTAATGTTATTTCAACCCAGTTTAATTTAGACTATTCTAGTATGTCTTGTGCATCCTAATTTGGCTCATCGACTTTAGGAGATCGATTCCAAGCTATTTTCCATCTAGTTTCTTTTATATAACTATTTATTATTTATACTATTTTGAGTGGCTTCTGGTTCATGTATATAGGATGTGTATCATTAAAATTGGGATTGATAATCTTGATGGCTCATTAAGTTTCTCCCTCTAGCAAATGAGGATTTTGGATATTTTTGCAAGAGGAGGCACAAAGGACGAAGCATGATGATGTGTCCAATGTTAAATGGATGAAATTAGGAGATAAAGCTTGATTCGTCTTTACACTTCAAAATATTGCTTTAGATAGACTATTATCGACGCATAATCGAAGTTAGAAAGCTTTTAGACAAAGTTTTTGATGGATACATTAACAAACTACATTTATTATTCTCACGTACCTCCTTTTATTAGCTTAACAATCAAAAATATCAAGTTTATCCAATTGGTTGTTCAAGTAAAGATCATGTTGATGTTCTAGTTATTCTTGATTTCATGTATATAACATTATACAACATATGAAATATATCATTGTAAGTTCAATTATTTTATAGTATCAAAGTTGTAGAACATCATGACCTCCTCAACATCATCCCATCATTCCTCCACGGATGATACAAATACCTCAAATTCTTCCATGCCCCTCTCTCTAATCTTAAGATTGGTAAAGTGAACAACTCAATTTCCATCAAATTTACAAGTACAAATTATCTTCTCCGGAGGACTCAATTCCTCCTGATTCTGCAATGCTTCGATCTCGAAGGATTAGTTGATGGCACAAACCCTTGCCCACCCTCAATGCTGCCTGTCGCAACAACTCTCACTTTCGAATCATCATTTGCGCCTACACCTTTGACACTGAATCCTAGACACATTAGTGGATCAGGCGTGAGAGCTCCTCCTTAGTTGGATTCCCTCGTCAATGTTTGAAGAGATTCTTCCCAGCAATTGGTTTGCCCACTTCTACAGAGGTATGACAAACTCTACATCTAACACTCGGTGCACCATCTCACTCCAGGATCCTCCAACTTTAGATGCAACTTCAAAACATGAAATGAGGTGAGAATCAAATCTCAACTTACCTCAGACAAGCCAAGTACATAGTTGATCGACTTGTTGCAACAGGGTGGCCATCAAGCTCAATGTCATCATCTTCAACAACATTGAACCTGACTATAATGATGTCGCCATATCTCTTGCTGCTTGTTCCACACCTATAAGTTACCATGAGTTACATAGTATGATAACAAGTCATGGACGACCGAAGACACAGACAAGAAGGAAAGGTCGCCCGGTGAAATGAGTGGGCAACCGAAGGTTCGAAGTAAACATTACAAATGTTGAAGAACGGACGCCCCAAGGATTAATCGGACGCCCTATGAGGGGAAAGAGGAAAGCCATTTTTTCATGTAGGCAGGAGAGGTCGTCCGAAGTTCTTAGGGAAGAAACCGTGGACGACCGAAGAACCTCAGATAGAAGGATAGGTCACCCGAGAGCTTTGGAGTTAAAGAAGTGGACGACCAAAAAAAATGTAAAGTAAAGAGAGGTCGTCCAAAGATTTGAGAGGACAACCGAAGTACTCTCAATAAACAGAAAGGTCATCCAAAAGCTCAAGAGTTAAACCAGTGGACAACCAGTTGAGTACAGAAGTAGAAGTAAAGAAACAAAGGTCGTCCGAAGATGAACAACGGTACTGACAAGAATAAAGGTCGTCCGAGAGCCTTGGAGTTAAAGTAGTGGATGACCAGAGGAATGCATGTGCAAAGAAAAAGAAAAAGGGTCATCCGAAGACGAACGACGGATGATCGAAGTATTCATGTTGAAGATATTGGACGCCCGAGTTAAAGCAGCAGACGACCTGAGATGCTGACAGAAGAAAAGAAAGGTCGTCCAAGGTATTTGAGAATTGTCAGCGGATGACCAAAGCTTGTTAGAAGAATGTCAGAAGATAAAGAACGGGCGTCCGAGGATTTCAGTAAGAAATGTGCGGGCGGCCGAAGTGTTTAGTAACGAAGCAACATGCGACCAAAGGATGAAAAGGAAATCAGTGGGCGACCTAAGAAAGCTTCAGAAAAGACTAAGTAAAGAACAAGTAATCCGAAGGTTATGAGCGCAAGCATTGGACGACCTAAGAAGTATTGAAGAAAAGAGTTCAAGTCAAGATCGGGAGACCAAAGGATCGGTGTGCAAACAGTGGACGACCGAAGAAGCTTGACGAGGAAACTCAACTGAAGCAGAGGTCATCCGAAGAGCTGAGAGGAATGCTGTGGACGACCTATGAAAGACAGAAGAAGGAACGAAGGTTGAAGCCTGTGACCGTGGACATTCGAAGGTGAGCGGTGGACGATCGAAGTAGGACGATAGTATTGACAGATGACTTCAGCAGTGTAGCGGTTGACCTCTGAAGCAGAAGCGAACGATCGAGGGTTAGGTGAAGGGTACTGTACTTGCATTAACGGCTAGTTCTCTGTGAGAGAAATTAGGTTGTTCGTGTGAGAGTATAAATTATAGTCCCAAGAGTCTTGGGAGATAACTTTGATAAATTGTTTAGCGAACTTGTAAGCTTGAGTGAAAAGCCTAAAGCCTAAGTTCCTCCTTCTAAGCATTCTAGTGAGAATCCAGAATAGAAGTAAGTAAATTGAGTGTTCAAGAGTGAGTTCAATTGTAAGAGATTTTTTCTTGCCCTCGTAAGAAAAGAAAGGAGAAACAAACTGTACGGGAGCCTTCACCTTTAAAGAAGGAGTTTAGTGATCTCCGGAGTTCTCGAATTCGAGAAGACCAGATCGGGGACGTAGAACAGGATTTCTCGATCGAACCTCATCAATAAACTCGTTTGTGTTTGTTTCTTTCTGTGCATCTGTTTACTTGTTTTCAATCTGTGATAATTTCCGTTGTATATACATAGCTTAGAGAAAAAGATTTAATACACCAATTCACCCTCCTCTTGGTGTCATCTAGATCCTACAATTGGTATCAAAACTTAGGTTGCTCACAAATTTGTACTTATTTACAAATCTCGTATAAACCTAACAATCTAGAGCTAAAATGACATCAAACAATTTTACATTAGGTGATGGACAATCCACTTCTAGAACTCCCCTATTTAATGCATCTAAAACTTCTCATATTGGAAGATTAGATTACAAACCTATGTATATTTCATATAGTGACATTTGGGATGTAATTGAAAATGATTTTGATTTAACTACTAGAATAGTAAATGGTGTTCATGTTTCTCTTTCTAGTAGTGAGTTGGATTCTATAACTAAGAACTTTATTAAGTTAGATTGGAAAATTTAAAATGTTTTCTATTATGCACTAGATCAAACAAAATTCAATAGAATATCTTCATATACTAGTGCTAATGAAATTTAGAAAAAAACTTGTAGTTACTCATGAAGGGACTAAAAAAGTTAAAGAATCAAAACTAAACATTTTAAATCACTAGTATGATTCATGTAAAATTAAACATGATGAATCTATAAATAGTATGTTAGTTCGTTTCAATGATGTTGTGAATGGGTTAGCCGCTTTGGGCGACCCAAAGTCTAATGCTCAAAAAGTTAAAAAATTTCTCAGGTCATTGACACCAAAATGACATATGAAGAGGATTAGATAAAGTGCTATGAGTGCAACAAACTTGGACATTACAAGAGTGAATGTCCAGCTTTGAACAAGGTGAAAGACTCCTCAAACTACAAGAAGAAGAAAACACTCAAAGTCACTTGAGATAACTCAAGTGATGAGGATAGTGAAGCTGAAGGGACAACTTCAGAAAAGGAAGAAGAAACATTCTTGTGCCTCATGACAAATGATGAGGTATCTTCTACTCAATCAAACAATAGTGATAGTGATAATGATGAAGATATTATGTTTGATATGCATAAAGTGTTTAATATTATGATAAGAAAATACTCAATCCTGAAAAACAAAAATGACAATCTTATTCAAGAAAACAATAACTTGAAGGAAAATAATATTATTTTTAAAAAATAATTTTTTGATTTGAATGCCAAATTATTGACAAACAATGATGACTTAGAGAAACATGTTAATACTATTAGTTCTTTGAAATTACAACTGCTAGATGTCAAAAACAAATTTGCGACTCTTTTTTATAGTGGAAAGATGCTAGATGTAATGCTGTCCTAGCATAAAAGTTTCCTGAATAAAAAGGAATTAGGATTTGATTCCTTTAGTGATAATGCATCTCAAATAACTACTTTTGTAAAAACTTCACATTCTTTTGATCGAAATTTGCCTATCACCTCTACTTATATGAATGAGACTAGGACTGCTCCTACTAGTTATCATGCTAAAGATAAAAATATTGTGAACGTCAAGGCTAAAACAACTATAGATACTAAGCCTGCTTTCATTTATAAAAATACTATGTTGTCAT
This sequence comes from Pontederia paniculata, assembly GCA_001647135.1. Taxonomy (NCBI): domain Eukaryota; kingdom Viridiplantae; phylum Streptophyta; class Magnoliopsida; order Commelinales; family Pontederiaceae; genus Pontederia; species Pontederia paniculata. The sequence goes on from LTAE01000589.1 coordinate 75,897, forward strand.
CAAAGGAAAATACAAGCACTAGAAGTAAAAATGTTGCACAAAAGAATTATGCTTTCATATATAAAAGAAACATAAAATTTACTCATATGGGTACTTTTAGAAATGACTATGTACATTCTTACTCATATATTACTCTTGTAAATATGAAAAAAAAATTTGTCGAACCAAAAATCCTGCACACAAACAGAAATGCTCAGTTTTCCCAAGTGCAAAATAGAAATGTCCATGCTTATAGCTATAAGAGATCTTATGTAAAAAAATGTTGCTTGTTTCTATTATGGCCATTTAGGACATTATAACTTTGAATGTAAGGCTAGGAGAAACTTTCGTTCTAATATTAGACAAGTATGGGTTCCTAAGGTAACTTTCAGCACTAACATTTCTGGACCCAAAATATTTTGGGTACCAAAAATATAAATTATGCATTGTTCTTGTAGGGTACCAAAAGAAGCAAAGGCAAATCAACAAGATGGTAACTCGACAGTGGCCACTCAAGACACATGATTGAAAATAAAGAAAACTTCATGAGCAAAACAAGAACACAAAGTGGAAAAGTGACTTTTGGGGATAACAACCAAGGAAAAAATTCTTGGTAAAGATAACATTGGAAAACTTGGTAATGTAGTTATAGATAATGTATGTCTAGTAGAAAATTTAAGATATAACCTGCTGAGTATTAGCCAACTATGTGATAAAGACTACATTGTTAAGTTTGAATAAAACAAATGCTTAATATGTGATAATAATGAAAAAGTTTTGCATATGAGATTAGGGCATCAAAATGTGTATGTGATTGATTTTAATGATTTGCCTAATCACAAATGCTTAAATGTTATGCATGTTGAAATAGAATTATGACATAGAAGATTAGGACACTTAAATTATAAAGTCATGCATAAATTAGTGAAATAGAATCTTGCTAGAGGTTTGCCCACAAACAAAGTTGAGAAAAATGTTTTTTGTTTTTCATGTCAAAAGGGCAAACAACATATGACATCCTTCAAATAAAAAAAATGAAATTTTCATAAGTAGACCTCTACAATTAATTTATCTTGATTTGTTTGGTCCAATCTGCACCACCAGTATTGATGGTAAGAAATATGTGTGCGTAATTGTAGATGAATATTCTAGATTCACTTGGACTTTATTTTTTGCAATCAACATAAAACCTTTGAGATGTTTACTACATTTGCAAAAAGAGTTCAAAATGAATTAAATCTGAAAATCTCCAAGACCCGAAGTGATCATGGAGGTGAATTTGAAAACTTAAAGTTTGAAGAATTCTGTGAGAATAATGAAATTTTTCATCAATTCTCAACACCAAGAACTCCACAGAAAAATGAAGTTGTTGAGAGGAAAAATAGAACTCTAATTGAGATGGCTAGGACTTTACTAAGTGAGAGAAAGTTGCCCAAATATTTTTGGACAGAAGCTATTAATACATCGTGTTATATTTAAAAAGGGTATTGATTAGACCTTTAGAAACGAAAGCCTATTTTAAAATGATATATGTCAAAAGACCAAATATCTCATACTTTAGAGTATTTGGTTGTAAATATTTTGTTTTGAGAATATTGGATAAGCTAGAAAAATTTGATGAAAAGAGTGATGATGTACTCTTTCTAGGATACTCAAATTTCAGCAAAGCCTATATAGTGTATAACAAGAGAACACTTGTAGTGGAGGAAT